>MPNW01000396.1:18600-62680 GCA_011800805.1 Hirudo medicinalis
TTTTATAAATACTGCTAGCCAATAATTGCACGATGGTGTTTCTTGGAGTGATGGATTAATGACGGTCCCGTTGTTATAATGTTCTCGTAGATCGAAAATTAGATACCCACTGTTGTGGCATAAGCTGAGTTTTTCGACTGAATTGTCTGGCTGATCACCACACCACCTGCATCTTTGGACAAACTGTTTTCTCAATGGTTTAACTGAGTAATTTTATGAACTAAATTTAATAACTGTTATCAGGACAGATCTAGTCAAAATAAAATCCGAATGACTAACTTCAAAATTGGTATTTTTACGGCAGAGATGATATTTAAATAAAAAATACCTGAAATATATTAGGCTAAAGTCTTAATTAATCGCTATCGGATCTCTCGCATTAGTGTCCGAGATGATATTAATATCGTTGACAAATTTTGAGACGTCTTTTCCTACTTAGTCAGTTTTAATTCATGCCTCAGATTTTAATCCGCCGAAAAGTTTGTCCAGTGATTTCGACACGAGATAGTGCTTGATTTAGTAGTAGCCTCTAAATTTGGAATATTAATACATACACTCAATTCATTTAGAGGATTATGCAACGAAAGTAAATGGAGAATTTAAAATTTCTTTAAAATATCGAATTACTGTAATATGTATGATGGTAATTAATCAATGGAGTGGTTATTACATAGAGTGATATATTCTTAACCAAATATCGTAACCAAATGATAAGTTCGTTAACCGTTCAAATCAAAATATTTAAACACTCAATAGTAATATAGTAAATAACATTCATGATCATTTCTGAGCTCTAATACTATTGATGATATTGTTTACTAATTTCTAAAATCAATTCTAATTATTGTCGACATTTTCAACATCCATCTCAAATTTACTATTCCATGGCCATGTTGCGGCCAGTCTTTGGTGCCATAGTTAATGTGTAAGTTCATGTAGGTTAATTTCATGGTGCTGACGGAAGTAACTGGAATGTATTAAATAACTCTTAAGAGAGCACAAATCTAACATAACATCTTAGCCGCTGGAGAAAAACTAGAGTTAGGATGGCGTCTGTTTCTCATAAAGAAATGAGTAAGGGAACATAATACAAATAATTAATTAAGTTCAATTATTAAACTGTGCATAAATAAGTGTCCAACACTTATTGGCATTGAATAGATTGTACATTCAACACAGAAAATTGTTTTCGTAAATAATTTTTTAATTTTAAGGACTAGAAGTTTTAAATAATTTCTGCTACTTTTTTTCAGTATAAGGAGACATTCGTAGCAAAATAAAAAGCAAAGCCAGTCAAATACTCCTCACTGCAATGTAGTACAGGGAGAGGTACATTAAAATATAAACACAAAGAACGCCGGTGTTCGGCAGGCTTTGTTCCAGAGGTTTCCGGGGATGGAAGATAAATTTTAGCTTGAATAAAACCATTCTAAAACCAAAATTAATAGTTCAGTATGAAATTCATTTCAGCTAATCTACCACTTTCCACGTTAGCACAAGAACGACCATGTTTTTGAATCCTAGCCCGAAGTTCCATAACAGGACGGGTTCGTTAGTCGTCTTAAGCAATGGAAATAGAACTGCGCAGAGAACGCATGCATCACAGGAATTCAACAACGGACTAGTTTTCAGTGCAGAACCGTTGGCTGATAACCAGCTGTTTCAAGTGAAGATTGACAAAAAGGTGGCGAGGAATTAATGTAAAACTAGGCATTGTTGTTAATTGTAATAAGTTAAACCAATAATGAACTCAACAATGTTTCCTTGTTAAACAGATCTCAGCATGGAGTGGATCAATAGAGATTGGTTTAACCAGCATAAATCCTGCAACCATGAACTTTCCAACCAGTGCCACTGGATTTACTTCGGGCACTTGGATTGTTTCCGGAAATGCCGTGATGAAAGATGGCCGCACCTTGCTCGACAGCTATGGTTGGGACCTCGACAGAGCCATGGAGGAAGATAGAGTGGGGGTGCTGAAGACAGCTGATGGGGTGATGCATGTTTACTTCAACGGTGAAGACCAAGGGGCGGCAGCCATGAATTTGCCATCGAAGGTCTGGGCAGTGTTTGACATGTATGGAAAGTGCGCTCAGGTTTCAATTGTTGATGACCGGAGGAACGTCGAGGAACTCATTTCAAACTCGAGTAAGCCGGATGGATTGTGATTCATTTAAAAATATAAATTAAGAATTAGGAAAATTGTTAGTTTAAATAATAACATTGTTTATCTTTATATTTATTTAGAGATTTTAAAGCCAAGCCCAAACGAATATAAATGTGATAATAGTAACAATAGTAATGATGATAGTTAATTCTAAAAGTAGTTGGATGCAATAAATTTAAACAAGAATGGTGAATACAACAACATTAACAACTCTCCCTAGTGTCAGCATCCTTCATAGATGCCATGCTCACGGCGACCATGGTCGACTCGGCCGTCATTTCCCTGGCTTCCTCCGTCAGGGACGTCATCAACTCCACGACGCTCCTTCTCCGAAGAGACACGACGGATCCTCAGGTTCAGGGTTCGAATCTCGGCTCGAGATCCGATCCCGGCGACTGCGATTCCGCCTCCGTGCACGAACGCATCACCTCTTCTTCTTCCAGATCCACCTTGGACACCTTCAGCAGTCGAGAGGGCGGAGCTTCCTTGAACATCCCCACCAATAGGCTGACCTTCCATGAGAGGCACGGCACGCTCATTAAGTTGTCTCCCGACAGGTCGACCTGCGAGAGGATGAAACCTTTGGACGAATTCAACAACGGTGTCGTGATGACCAACAGGGCTTTAAAAGATGATGAACTCTTTGAGGTATGTCGATCGATCGCTGGTGAATGTTACCTAAGTCACGAGCAAAAGCCAGCTCACTGGCGGCAACCTTTAGTGCCAGTCATCACCCCTAATCCTAACCTTAACACTAACCCTGGAAAACCCTGGGGAACTGACATAATTTGCTCAGCATGAGTTGGGTTTTTTTCTGTAAATTAACCTTGGGATTAACATTTCTACAATCCTAAAAATAGTTTGCAATTTTAATTTTCTATGATGTCGACAATTCGTTATTAAGTCATTGACGATTCGTCGACTGATTACTTTTCCAACAATTGACCTTCAACTGTAACTATAACATTGATGATGATGAAACAACGCGTCTCAAAACAACTCGAAAGTAACACCTCATCTTCCAACATTCGATAATTCAACATTCAACGACCGATGTTCAACATTCAGATCCGACTGGACAGGTTGGTCGACAAATGGTCGGGCTCCATTGAAGTTGGCGTCACCACCCACAATCCAAACACCCTCGAATTCCCTGCCACCATGACCAACATGAGATCAGGTTCTTTGTATTTATTTATAATTTACGATATTTAGGCTTTTAGTATTTAGCCTTTTATTTCCGATCTTTTGGTTACATCGTGCTCCATTCACAATAACAATCATAATCATAATCTCAATCATAATCACAATCATAATCAACATCCTCGTCGAATGTGACCATTTATGCAGCTCATCATCTCAATGACACTTCCTGGCAGTGCAGGCTGGGTTTTGAATGCATTTTACCGTCGCATGCAGGAACTCGGCCCTCTGAGCCGATCTGCACGTCTGATTTCCGAAAGATGCTCTTCTTTTTTCCGCATTTCATTCTGTTCGTTCGCATTACGTTCGTTTGGATTGGCGATGGACTGCATTCGAATTTTTATTGCCAGTCAGTTTTTTAGGAGTCGATAAATTATAAGGAACGTTTGTCCAGGAACAATAATGATGAGCGGCAACGGAATTCTGACCAACGGAAAGGGCACGAGGAGGCAGTACGGCAGCTTCAACCTGGACGAACTCGAGGCAAGGCCGATGAATGACTCGACTTTTAATTATTATTTTAATTGATTGGTGTTAGTTAAACATTACAACGACCTCAGCATTTGTGACGATGCATGATGCTAATAACTTTTTCATTTTAGCCATTCATTCGTTTATTTAGACGAATGCAGATTCTTTGTTGCCCTTATATTTAATAAAGCCCCGATTTATATTTGAATATGATTACATACCCCGACTCTTGTTGTGGTCAAACATCCATGTCTGTATCTTTAATTTAATGTAATGACCTCTAACCTCTACATATTTATTATCATAAATTGTTTCCAAACATTAATGAACGGATCCTTTTCTCAAACATCCCTCAGGAAGGCAACACCATCGGCCTTGTAAGAAAATCTTCGGGCACTCTCCACTATTTCATCAATTCCATCGATCAGGGTGTCGCTGCCACCAAGGTTCCGGAAGTCGTCTGGGGCGTAGTCGACCTCTACGGGATGGCAGTGAAGGTCACCGTAATAAACCATCCGCCGATCGCAGACGGCCCCCACAACCCGAACGAAGTTCGACCTCCGACCATCGGCATCAACGGCACGTGTCGGTGCATCGGTTTATTAACGTTGTTACTAAATTGATAAATTATTATATGTTAATTGTTAAATGAGTAATAACATGCATAGATTATTAGAGGGTTAAATAAGATGTGGAGTCATGGAGGACTTTTGCAAAATGAGAGAAAATATTTTCAGTGTCGGGCAACTTCACCGATTCGTTGGTGAACTTCATTCCGAGGGACCCTCTCCTCTTCAACACGAGGTGCGGCCATCACTGTCAGGTTGTGGCCAATCAGAAGACGGCACTCAGACCGAAGTAAAAATATTTATTCTGTAGTTCGTTTTGGAGAAGAGTCATGCTTTGTAATGGAGATGCAGTTCGTACTTATTATTATTTAAATAAACAGCTATTAATTGAAACGGTCATCCTTAAAGGACAATCAACTTTTACTTGGGTTATCATTCATTCCACTTTGTCTGCATTGGTTATTGTTCATATCATTGATTTGATGTTGACGTGACTGTGTTCTGAAAGTTACGAGGAATACTTTAAAACTCTAAAGCGCCATGGAGGACTTCAACAACGCAGTGGTGTTGACTCAACGATACCTGGAGCCGGAGGAGATGTTCGAGGTGCGCATCGACAGGATGGTGGAAAAGTGGGCGGGATCGATAGAGATCGGCGTGACCACTCATTCGCCGGCGGACTTCGAATTTCCCTCGACCATGACCAACGTTCGGTCGGGGACTTGGATGATGACAGGGAACGGCATCATGCACAATGGAGTCACCATTCTCGAGAACTATGGTCACAACTTGGATAAATTGAAGGTTGCTTTGTTGTTGTTTTTAAAACTGGAATCAATCCCAGCTTTATTTTTCATTAGATTAATATTTTTAAATTGATATCATCTATTGCTGGCACCAAGGTGCTGCCAAATTAGAATGTAATCGTTAGCAGCTCGATATTTCTAATAACGCAGGCGGGGGATAGGGTCGGAGCCTTGAGGAAGATCGATGGCTGCCTCCATTTTTACGTCAACGGGTTCGATCAAGGACTCGCCGCCTCCGACGTCCCGCCAAATGTCTTCGGGGTGGTTGATCTCTACGGGCAGGCTGCGATGGCTACCATCATAAATCCGAGCGGTTTGTTGATTTTGTTTTGATTTGTTGTAATTATAACAATAATAATAATAATATTAATACCTCCAGTTTTAAATGGATTTGCATAGCCATCGTCCTTTTACCCACCCATTCCAGAATTGGCGAACCTCCCAGAATCATCCTCGTATGCCAACCTGTACTCTGGCCTCTACTTCCAGCCCTGCCCTGCTCATCAGGACAATTCCTTCTCCTCTGACTTGGCAGTCATTTCTGAAGATTCGAAGACTGTCTGCAGGCTGCAAGAGAGGAGGGGTCGAAGACACGACGCCGTCGTCATCAGCAGTCGACCGCTCGGGACCAACGAACTGTTCGAAGTCGTACTGGTTCAGACGGCCAACGGAGGAGAAAGAAGCATCGAAGCAGGTTTCTGAATTTCAATTGGTCGGAGGATCGACGAGCGGATGTCCTTATCGGATTGGATGACGTCGCTTTTTGTTAATTTGTCGAGCAGTTTTATTTATTTTTTAATTGTATTCATATTTGATTACTGAACCGACTGAATGAATATCACATGGTGATATGAATGAATCGGTCTGCAAATAAAGTTATTATTATTATAATAAAAATGATTTAGTAAATTAATTAGTCGATTGATCAACTTTGATTAATAAATCAACAATATGTCAAGGTGTAAAGTGGTTCGGTCGAATGGATGGGAGGAGCCACGATCAACTTGTCTGGATTTTGAGGTTAGTTTTATTTTTTTTTCTTGATCTTCAACCTATCACATTTGCTTTTGCTACTTTAGGTCTTCAAAATAACAATTTTTATTTTTTTGCATTCTTGCTGATTACAGCAATTAATTAATGACTGTGACATATTTATGTATGTTGTATTTACATGTGACATGTTGTGGTTGCAGTGGAAATATTGGTGCTCAGCAATGCATGGTTATAAATATCACTAATCATCATCGTCGTCGTCGTCGATGTCATCATCATCATCATCAACACTAACACCATACTTAATTGTAATGAAGTTCTTAGGAGACATGTCTAAATCAATAAATCAATATCAATATCATTCAATATCAATAAATAGCACTTAAATGCTATTTTAGCTAAAGTTCGAACGAGGTATTTGTTAGCGTAGTCACATTCTGGTCAGAATTAATTCGCTTCTGGCGACATAAAAGTTATACTAACTTTCAGGAAGTGTCACCTAATTAATGTTCTTATGGCAATGGCTTTTCAGAAGCCCCAGTGCTTTATAGAAACTCTTAAATTCTCTTTTGTAGAATTTCCTAATTACAAAAAAAACCCAAACTATTTTTAGTGGCAGCACAGTCATGCAAGGGGAGGAGACGGTGAAGATAAATTATGCTCTCGATCTCGATGCAATCAAGGCCAGGTCGAAGGTCGGGTTGATGGCAAGAGCTGACGGATCTCTCCACTACTTCTTGAATGGCTTGGATAAGGGGCCTGCATGCTCAGGGATTCCCAAGGGTTTGTTTAACTTTTGCTTCTAACATGTTGTTTTTTAATATGTCATGACTGGCATAACAGCAACACCATCTGTAATTTAAGATGTTAATGTGATGTAATGTGACAATTATGATCGTGTCTGTCGTCAATTTTGATTTCAAATCGAATGTTTGCAGAGCCAAATAAACTGCTCGTTATTTAGTGGCACGGACTCATTCTTTTCCTACCTCGACGTCTTCCAGGTGTTTACGGGGTGATCAGTCTCGTCGGTCGAGGCACGCAGTTGGCCGTAGTGGATCCCATGTTGTCGTCGGGGTCGCACGATTCAAGTTCCGACCAGGTTTCTAACCAGGAGGACATGAGCACCAGCGTCATCTACAATGGTTTGTTCAAAATGTAGACGTTGTCCATAAGTCTAATGATTAATAATAAATAATAAATTTAACTCTCGTGAAACGTGCATTCATTTTGATGACTCAGTGCACTGAAGTATTACAATAAACAACAGTGTTATAATAAACAAAATAACCACAGGCGATTAACAGGTACTTAATTAAACAATTTGATTGCATTTGACTCATGAATATTAATCGACCCCCCCCCCCCAGACACATTGGTCCAGCAGTTTAGCACGCACCACCTCAGGAATGTCGACCTCAGCGACAACAACTCTCGTGCGTCGAGGTCGGCCGATCGGAGCAGTGCCTGGGTCTGCAGTGGGAAACCTCTGAAAATAAATGAACCCTTTGAGGTTGACTCGAGTTTTTGCCGTTTTTAATTACGATAATTCCGATATTATTATTAATAATAGAGTGTTGTCGAGCCCGTGCGTCAACGACTCTCGTGTGTCGATGGATCGAACGTCGTTACATTACGACCGTTGCTAATAATCGTTCTGCCGTCATCATGCTGTCGGGATATTATAACGTTCACGATGTTCGCAGATTCAGGTGGAGAGCACCTCGTGCGTGTTCGGCGGCGGCTTTCGGATCGGTCTGACTTCCTCGCCTCTACCAGACCTGCTTCTCTCCGACCTCGAACTTCAGAACAGATTCCGACTGACCCTCGCGACTTCCGACCTCTACGTCCGGGACGAACTCGTCCGGGAATGTTTCTGCTCCGACCTGGACGGGCTGTCGGAAGGTGACAAAATCGGTCTCGGGGTTGGTTTGGGGGAGCACGGGGAAAGGGAGTTCCACCTGTTCATTAACGGCTCACACGTTGCTGCTCACGTTTTGAACTGCGTTCTGAAGGTTGGCATTGCAATTGATTATTCGTTAGGATGTTGCAGTGTTACAATGTTGATTGTTGCTTTTGATGTTATTAAAAACAACAACAACAACAATAATAATAACAACAATAATAATAATAATAACAATAATAATAATATTGTTATTATTAATTATGTATTATTAATCATTTTATTTTAAAAATAAATGAATAACATGATTTGGTTCATCGTACAACTTCCAACAGAAACTTAATGAAACTTAATTTCACTAAATCTCCAGTTGTATATATATTAACATATATGTAACATATTTTTCAATGCAGTTGTATATATATTAACATATATGTAACATATTTTTCAATGCAGTTGTATATATATTAACATATATGTAACATATTTTTCAATGCCTTTTATTTGTTTACTGTTGAATGGTTTCTTCAGGCATTTTACGTGGAATTGCATCTGAACGGAAAGGTCCACGACGTTTCCATCTGCCCTCCCGGTTCTGTTGTCATTCCACAGGTCAATCAGTGCACCTTGACACCCATGATGATGATGTCACTGCAGGTATATGATAAAAGGTGTGACTGAGACATTGCCAGATTGATGATGATAATGGTGATGATGAAGGAAAGTGATGATATCAGGGTTACATTATTAATAAAGACGATGAAAATGAAAATGGTAGCAGTAGCTTAATGTGTACGTAGATTGTATTTGCACATGTATTTGTGCTGAGTGACTATTGTATTTTGCACCAATAAGTTGAAATTGTTATGCAATCAATAAAATAATTACATTCGTTGTTTATTTTAAACAATTAAGCAGTTTATTAATAACACGAGTAATAACATCGTTTATTTAGGTCATCCAACAAGACAGAGAGGACGAATCGGAGAACGTCTCGTCGTGTCGGAGTTCGGCTGCCGCGGAGGCGCCGCAAAAGGACGACCCCGATCATTTCTGGGGATGCTGTGCCGGCGAGAACGTCGAACTGACGGAAAAGGGCGGCTTGAAGAGGATGAACGGCTTCAATCATGGAGTCGTCGTCCTCGAAAGGTCGCTGGGAGTCAACGAAGTTCTGAAGGTCGATCGATCAGTAAATAAATCATTACAACATAAAAACCCAACCTGAATTCGAAAAGTTCAAACAAAGTAGCCAAGAGGCTAGAAGCCACAAGAACATGTTCTAGAGGTCAAGACTTGTAGCAGGGGTTTAGACTCCAGTCATGGGAACTCTGTCCTTATCGTCTAGTTATGCAATTGATGTTAACGAGTGCACTGCACGTATGCACGCATGTGCATCTCGATGGTCGATCAAAGTATATTATCAAATCTCATTTGATCGATCGAGGTGACCTTCGTTAAACTACTTCAGGTAAAAGTCGAAGAGTTGGAAGACAAGTGGTCATCCTCCTTGAAGGTCGGTTTCCTGGTCCAGCACTGCAGCAACAAGTTGGACACGTCGCGCGACTTCAAACTGCCAAAGTCGAGCCTCGACTTCAAGGTCGGCTCGTGCATCTTCTCGTCGAATTTTCTCTTCATCAACGGATTCAAGGTGAATGGTCGAGCGGTGACGAGTAGAGGTAGAGGTGACGAGTCCACCGAACACCTGTTGAATAGTGATTGGTGGACATATTTTCATGCAGGTTCCATGCATTCCTTCCAACCTTTGGAACATGGATGACCTTGTGGTAGGTGATGTTCTGAGCCTATCACGTGACCTCAAAGGACATGTTCATCTTGGCCTGAATGGGGAGGAGCTTGCAGTGATTGACCTGTGTGCCCATCTGAATGCCATCCAATCAGGGAGGCACTTCTGCATGGAGGAGAACAAAGATTTGCAACTTCTTGTCCACCAATATCCAGGTCGCAAAAGGTCGCAAGTCTTTTTCCCCGTGGTCGACCTTTACGGAAAAGCCAAGTGTGTTAAGGTCGCAATCTCGGCCCTCAGTTGCAAGAATGAGGTCAGTACTGCTGGACAGCAACTCTTGGCTCTGCCTCAAGCTTCTGATGAACGAGAGAAGGCTGACAGCGAAAATGGTTCAATGATTACAATGAAGATAATTTATCATTGCAATCATCATTGTCAATGTAACCATCGGGAAGTTTTTGCTATTTAAATATTTATTACTCATTCACATCAAAACCATCAATATATCCTTCACTGTTGGTTATTGCCAACATCATCACAACCACCACCACCATCATCATCATCATCATCATCATCATCATCAACAACTTCTATCAACTATTTTTCATTGTCAACCATGTCAAATGAAATCTTGTGTCCACAAAGAATCGAAGGAGAAATCCTCAGCTGAGGAGAACGTGTCCCCGCGAGTGGTCGACACGAACGACTGCAAATTCTTCCAACTCTGCACTGAAGTCAAGAACTCTCTGTCCTTGCCTGGTCTGTGGGGTTATGTCCTATGGTGGTGATGATGGTGACGATGATAATGATAATGCCGATGGTGACGACGTTGGTCACCTTGGCGATTATGATAATGGTGTCATAATAAGTGGTATGTCCTAAATGCCACATGAACTAAAGTTTTGAATGCATCATGTATAACTTAAAATGGAAGTTCTTAAAGCTATTATGAGAGAATCACGACATTGTTGCATGAATTGCTCGCTTGATTGGTTGTTATAATTAGAAAAGATCACAATGCTCTCATCAGTAACCTGATTGCTCTTTCCACAGAGGGGTTTTTCCATGATGAAAATCTGAGGTGCTACTGTGAATCATGTCACAAGCTCAATAGAGAAGGTCTCTACTTCAGAAAGGGGGAGCCACCCAGGGATTACGCCACCCCGGTTGGATGGGCATCCTTCCCTCTCAGGTGGGTAACAACATAAAAAAAATAGTATCATAGTGCTGTTGTGTTTTTGTCAGGGATTATCTGCTATGCATTTTATCATATTTTATATTATTATTATTATTATTGTGGTTGTTGTCTTTGGTTTATCACAGCATGAGTTAATTAATATTAATTTATGCTAATTCCTATAATGAACTAGAGATTGTGATCCTTCAGACAGCAGTACAGGAATGAATCGTCAGACGTGTGGCACACTGCCTACCATGGAGTCGATGTTGGCAGGGTTCGCAGGATTTTGGACTCAGGAGACATCGTCCTTCCAAGTCAGTTCAACTAATCAATCAATAAACAATGACCAATCAATCACTCACTCAACAACAATCATTCAATCAATCAATCAATAACGATCAATTAAATTAAATTAAATTATTGTTAATGAAACGTCTTGATTAATTAAATTGTCATTTAGAGGTTTTGTTGTTTCACTTACAGCAAAATAATTAGCAATCGCTTGCTCGATCGGTTAATAAAATAATTAGCAATCATTTCAGGCAACCAGCTTTTTGGCGGGAGGGGCTCGATGATGGGCAACTTCTCGGAGGAAAAGTCTGGGCCCGAGGATATGCAGGACGTGAGGCCGGTGATCCTGTCGCCCACCATAAAATATGCATCCTTGATTCACTTTTCGCCGAAGTTGAAGTGAGCGGAACATCTGAATAGATTAGAGTTTTGATTTTTTATTTTCAGCTAATTAAATCAGTCAGTCTAGTTGGGTCGTTAGTAACCATTCTTAAAAATGCTATGTTTAGTCAATTAAATTTTAAAGAATGTGATTGGCATCAGTCGACTTAGATTAAGATTAATTAAGATTGACGAGTTCAAAATAATCCTCGTTAATCGCTGCTCGCCATTTGCCGTCATTTTGATAAACCAAGCGATACATTACGATTTGCACGGAATATTGTAATCGTCACGAAATGCAGATACATCGACGAGAAAACGAGAAAGGCATACTGGGCTCAGCTGTCCTTCCAGGTGTCGCTGAAGCCGGGCTCGTACAAGGTGAACTCTCAAACTGTCGGACTCGAGGGTCACTTGGACTCGAGATTTGCCAACTCCGAACTGGAGTGGCTGACCAAGGAACAGAAAGCGGTCGTTTTGAATTCTTTGCTTATTAGGGTCGAGGTCAATCAGTGACCTAGGTGACCTTTGCATTGTCTTCTATTGGCCGCTATTTTTTAGCCTTTCGACACATTTGAGAGACCAAGTATTCTATGTATTGATTCAAGTTTTTTTTTTTTTAGTCAGTTGTCGATATTTTTTGATCTCGTCGTATCCTCGTACAATCCAAGTGAAGCCAAATTTTTTTAGGCGTTTTTATTGAATTCCCATTGACCATTTTGAAGTTTAGCAATGCGAACGTCATCACATTCGAACATCTGAAACGATATTGGCCGACGGATTTAAGCCCGCTCATTAACTCGAGTGTCGAGTCCCTCGCGAATAAAAATTATCTCATCGAACGTGCTTTGTGTTCAGGCGTTTGAATGTTCGTATGTGAGGAGCATAATAGAACAAATGTTATGTGTCGTCTGGAATTTATACTTTGGTCTTACTCGAAGTTGTAAGAATTAATTCTTTGCAGTTTGTACGTGAATTTGAATGAAATTAGCTATTTATAGTTAGAAGGCAAATTATATTCTCGCTTGTTTACTTGAAAAAAATTACAACGAACATTTCTGTTTAATAAATTATTGAAATTATTTCACATCTGATTTCACCTTTTTCCACTTAAAAAGGATTCTCAACAGGTGCAAAGTTTAAAATGAATTGGAATTTGTTCGTTAATTCTCTTCTTCGGAATCCAACATTATCTTCGGTTCTTCTGGACAAGGGAAATTCACGTACCTCGAAAGTTCGGGTTGGGCGTGGTCGCCGTAAGTGGGTCCCCAATAGTAGAAAGGCATGATGCCATTGATGGACCACGCCATCCACACCTCGCCCCCCTCGTCAGCATAGGGCACGACGTCAGTCTGATCGAGGGTCAGGCGACCTGAATCGATCAGCTGTTTGAAGGTCTGGAAGGTATATATTTATTAAGATAATAAATTAGTATAAATATATTATGTATTATTATTAAACTATTAGTTTGTATATTATAATATAGTTTGATGTTGAGAAAGTTATTTTGGACAATGACATTAATAAATACATTCTTAGGTTTATATTTAAGTAAAAATACTTACAAATAATTACTTGCATAATCAAATTACAAGTAATATTGATAATCAAATGCTCATAATTGCTTTAAAATAGATTGGTGCTTTCTAAATCATCACTGCGTTGCAATAAGATGAGGTGTTTGCAAAGACCACAAAGTCAAATGACAAGAAGGCTCACAATGCAGGCAGCCTGGTCGGGCTTGTTTCCTGTGACATACATTTCTTCCAATGTCTGGTTGTTGATGAGGCAGTGAGCCAATGAACAGAGCCCCTTTCCTGTGAGACCATTCTTGACCACACTCAGTCTGAAGGTTTATTATAATTAGTAATAATTAGTTGACATGGTTGATGAGAACTATTAGAACAGCAACAAGTATGTTCTCTTTGACGACCTCTAAAGACAATTTCTTTAAACCTGACAACCATAGCAAGTTGAGTAATAATATTAACTAATGTTGATATTAACTGGCAATTAATAATAATTGCGATACTATTGTAAAGTTACTAACATTATAATGACTGAAATGTCTGTTCAGTTAACATTATTGAAGCCAAACATTCTCTATGTGTAATGAAGCAGCTTTAAAATATAATCTCGGATTTTTTGGTCAAGAAATATATTTTTCAAATAAAAATAACAAGTATAATAAGTTAGCTATGAATTAGAAATCATTGAAAATAATAAATTTAGAAACCAAAAAGGAAATGGACCTCTTGAGGTTGGTGTTGTAAAGCGCGAGAGCCTCGGCAATGTTGATGGCCCCTCGTCCGAGATGAGGTTCAGACCCATGTCCAGTGTTGCCAAGTTGGTGTTTTGTCTCAGAAGGTGGGCAATCTTAGCTGCCCCACTCAAGGTTATCTGGTTGCTAAGATAAGATCGAACGAGAATGTCGGTCGCAACGACTGACTTGGTGTCACAATAAAAGGATGATATGCTAAAATAATGTACATAAAATAAAACAACAACATACAAGCATTTGAACAATGAGCTGTTTCAATTTTATAGGAAACGAGGTCTGTTTATTTGTAAGTAACATTTTGTTACACGAGTTTCAAAATCGTCGAAATCAGAGAAAACTCAACAACAATGGTGAATCGATGAAGATTCTATAATTAATGTGACAAATTATTTTAATTGATGAAGTTTTTTTGCAGTTCAGCTCATTAATATTAATTGTCTAATGAATATTAATTATCAACCTACCAGCTGAGGTCGAGGTAGGTCAGGTAGGAGTTGAAGCAGAGGGCTTCTGCCACAGTGATGGCGCCGAGGTGTTTGATGCCGTGCTTCCTCATGTGCAGTCTCGTCAGCGTCTTGTTCGTCTGACGGCACGAACGTCATTACGAGAGTCATTTCAATCGAGCTTAACTAATTAACTACAACCAATTAAAGGTCAACTAATTAACCAATTAATTAAGTGACCAATTACAAATGAGTTTGTTAATATTAGCACGAACCGGATATCGGCATTAGAATTAGATCAAATCTACTGCAACTGACATTAAAATTGTGGGCTAACCATAGCGTTATTAACAATCACATTATCATTATTGATGCAAATAATATTTTTAGCCCATTATTGGATGACTAAGCCAGAGGCTCTATGTCAAGTTATGCTTTAAGCTGTGACGACGACGTTAATTGATAAAACATTAACAATTAATGTTAGTAAATAAAGCTTTAATAGTTAATGTTAATTAGTAACTAGTAGTTCGTCTGTATAAGATGTTCTTCACCGACTTTGAGCATGGATGCGTACTGGTTGAAAATGTCCTCCTCTATGGTTTTTATGATCGGCCTGCTCACGTTGAGGGCCTTGAGGCTCTTGTTTTCGTGGAGCACCGTCGTCATGGCGATCACAGCGGTCAAACCCTGGACAAAATGATAAATTATTTAACTTTATTATAATTATTAAGTGAATATGATGTAAACAATAATAATAATATTAATAATAATAATAACATTAATTTATGCAATAGAACAACAATAAATATCATAATTAGTGGCTAAAACTAATGAAACCGAAAGGAATAAAAAAGTATAAGTAAGTGTGAAATACTCAATTACATGAATATTCATCGCTAACAAGATTGGTCTTTAAAGAAATCACTGAGAATAAATTAGATTACTAACAAGTTAATATAGCAGAGTCATATAGAAACAACATATCATCTAAAAATGGTAACAAGCTATTTATAGATAAGAAAAGGTCGAGAGGTCACCAGGTCGCAGTCGGCCAGGTCGATCTCTTCTAGGCTCTCGTTGATCTGAAGAGCCTCTGCGAAGTAAACCCCTCCCTTGTCCCCGATCTTATTTCCGTTCATCCTCAGCGACTTCAAAGAGTTGTTCCTCTGATGGGAGTAATGCTTAGGTTTGAATGGACGAAATCGATAGTGCATTCGCGAGGTCGTCGTCATTGTCGGTAATTGGTAATAAGTAATGGTTAAAAATGTAAATATTAAACAATAAAGCAGCAATTATTCGTGGGTTACTGACAATGTTAATGTCATGTTAATAATGTCATTGAATATCTGAAAAAGTTATTCAAAGTTAACATCGCAATTGTTATCATCAGCAGTGTTGCTGGTGATTAAGGCTTGTTCTCAAATCTCAACCAACATTACCTATTCCAATTACTTGGTGAATTACAGCCACTAATTTGAAATGATCATAACATTAACCATCTTATATATTACTATTATATTATTTATACTATTGTATTACTTTACTGTTATTACTATTATATTATTATTTACTATTATTACTATTATATTATTATTTACAATTATTACTATTATACTAATATTTACTATTAGAAGTTAAAGTAATCAAAATGAACTCTAATCACGTGAAGTGAGGCAGCAATATGCTGGGCTCCAATTGCTTCGATGTCGTTGCACATGAGATTCAGTTTTTTCATTGCAGAATTGTGCTATTTGTAAGAAATACAAAACATTTTAACTAAGTTAGTTAAATGCATGAAACTATTCTCGTTCGTGAATATTAAAACTGACGGAACGGCAAAAACATTACGCAAAGTAATTTTGCCAGATGAACGGCTCCTTTGTCGGTGATGTTGTTGAATCTTAAATCCAGAGAAACAATGTATCTGTTGCCAGCAAGCCATGTTGCAAAAACATTGGCATCACTGTCACCCAATCTGGTAGTGGTCATGACTTTGTTGTTGCCAGCCAAATAGAGTGATGTCTCTTTGTTGCAGAGTCTTTGCAACAGTGCAAGTTTAAGTTATTTTTTGTGTAGTTATTATTTTATTATTAATAGTTGCTAAGGTTAAATCTATCTCGAAAACTAGTCAATTGTTTTTTCAGTGCGTTATATCTACCATGTTATGTTAGCATCCATTTTAAAATGGATTCCTCCCTGACATGATTGAGCAGTATGCCATAAAATTAAAGGATATTCATTTGCTCAGTTACAGCAAGATTAAATGAGGATAATTAAGTCCAATATCCGCCAAAGCTAAATGTGAAACAGATGTGCTGGCAGTGCACTGCAATTAATTAATTAATGTCAAGTTAGACCTAAATAGACAGACAAGCACTCACATCATGCTTTCGTCCATTTCAAACTGGAGCATCGTTACAATGGTCTCGTTAGGTTCAGCTCTCAATTCGGTACATGCGAGAGAATAATTGTTCATCGTCTCGTAGATGTCAGCCATTTTTCAGTGATCACTAAAACCTATCGCTAACCAACTGGAAAAGTTTACAGTTCTCTCTGGTTGCTATAGCAATGACCTCCTCGTAGGAGGAGCGAGCATGCTAAACCTTGTTCTACAAAATAAAAATAATAAAACCAACTCGTTGATTTAAATATTTAATTAAAATAAAATTAAAGAGCAAACATCAACAATCGGACAAAACCAACAATAAAAAATTGGCGATCTCGCATCATAAGCGCACAGGCGACGGTCATGAACGC
The DNA here is from genome assembly GCA_011800805.1 of Hirudo medicinalis. Taxonomy (NCBI): domain Eukaryota; kingdom Metazoa; phylum Annelida; class Clitellata; order Hirudinida; family Hirudinidae; genus Hirudo; species Hirudo medicinalis. The sequence goes on from MPNW01000396.1 coordinate 35,793, forward strand.
ACCCTAGAGTAGAATTGAATTGCACGACTTCGACAGATATAATAGTCTATAATCGGCCATTTTAAACCAGGCGTATTTCAACGTCATATCTTGGCTATGTTCAATCGAAAACGTATCAATCAAAGAGAAACAGAAAGAATCGAAAAGAATTTTCAAAGGTTTGACGAGCAATGGCATGACAGATGTGATGAATTAAAACTGAAAAGATCTCTAAAATTTGACACGTCGGAAGGACTCAGTCAAACACATCATCCTTCATCCTGGAATGTCCGATCATGAGACTCACACCAACGATCAAGTACAGACGACGAAGTTAGGCAAGAGAATGTCTTTTGAGATGCAGCATTTCACAGTGCAAAATTCTAGACATCGTTGCAGTGCTCATCTCGTCATTGACGGAAGGAGTACAATTTAATCGTTCAACAAATTGTTTTTTATTTTATTGCAGATGAAAGGACATCCACGTGACCTTGTAAAACTTGTTCTAAACATTCAAGTACAAGTGCAACATTTCAAAAAGTTCCAAGATGTAAAAGCTTGGCTCCTAAATGCACTTTTTCAACTGTAACAATCAAATCAGGTTCACTAAAACAAGTCAAGACAATCACTCAATCAATCAATCTAGCAGTAAATTGTCAATCAATTACACAAATTACCAATCAATTGATCATCAGAGAAAGAGGAAAAGCCTAGGCAAGGAAATAGTAGTTCAGTAGAACAGATGAGAAATCAAAATTCTGTAGACTTCATCTCAACTTTTTTCGGGGGTATTGGAGGTTGGGGACGTTGCGGGGGTACTGGCCTCGAGCCAGTGCTAAGTTGCCTGGAGTGACCTTTGATGACTGGTGGATGGGTGGAAGCATCGCCCGAATTCAGGTTCGGGTAGAGTCTGGGACTGGGAGAGCTGTCAGTCTGAGGGGGTTGGGAAGCCGGTGCCAAAGGCCCAGAAGATATGCAAGATGTTGAAGTGGAGTCAGACACTGCTTTCTCACCAGTCGGGAGATTGAGGCTGGACATCGAGGCACTCATGATGTTGGAAGTGCCAGAAACATCGGTAGAGGAGGAGACTGGTTGAGGCAAATAAGGGAGGGTGGGATGCGGTTGGTAGGAGTAGCAAGGTTGGGACTGGGGAGGATTGGGGCATTGCGTCTGGGGCTGGTAAGGGTAAGCAGACGGTTGTCGAGGTTGGTAAAATGAATTGTTGGATGGGATGGAAGATGGTGGTGGCAATGACTGAGATGACTGGGTTATGGCAGGCAGGACAGAATAGTTCACGAGAGGACTGGTAGGCTGGATGACGACCATAGGGTTTACCGGGACCGGCACTGCAGGTGGCGTCACTTTGGGGCGTTCTGCCACCGGGGGCTTATCAGGGGGAGGAATGTTCGGTCGTTCGGGCGGAGGCACTCTCGGCTTCTCGACTCGAGGAGAGGGAGAATGGTCGTGCGGTTGAGTGGAGTTGGAGAACATCTGAGGGAAGGTGATGTTTTCTTGGCTTGGTGGCTGGGGAGCGGGTTGCTTCTTGGCCTTCTTCAGGGTGGATGATCCAGGACCAGAAATGTCCCCACTGCTCCTGAGTGATAATTATAATTATCAATTGTAATATCATCAGTAATACTCTCTAAGAGGCAAATAAATGCTATATTATTAACAATATCATTAGTATTGTACAGACCTTTCCTTTATTTTACATAAACGTAAAACACTTAAGAGTAATATATTTATGTTGCATGTGTATTTCTATATTATATATATATTTCTGTTGTGAACAAATCATGTGATGACAAAAACTCATAAAGTGTCGTAGATAAAAGAAGATGAAAGTGATAGAATGAAAGATTCATAAAAAAATATTGAATATTTATTTTTAATAGGAAAATAGAAAATTTCTAAACTCCTCAAACCCTATGAACTCAGGAATGGTGGATGGAATTGCCAGTTTGATGCTGTAGTTGGAATCGTTCGGAGGCATCGACGCCTGTACTTTATCATACATGGAGTCGAACTCCGATGCTGAAAATCCCAAGTGATTTCAACAAACTGTCAGTCAGTTTAAAGATTTGCATTAAATAATGAGAAAATAAATGCTGTAAGATCACATGACACGAAATATATTTTTTCCTAAACTTCATCATTGCACCACCATCATCAACATTATCGTTGTCATCACCATCATCATAATCATCCTAGATTAAAAACCTTCTGGAAAGATGGCATCACAGTGGGTGACGAGTGCCTCCACTAGTGCACTTTGAAGACCAACGGACAGCATGTTCACCCTGCAAGCCACAAAACGATGGTTATTACATAAAGTCGATGATGATGATGATGATGATGACGATGGTCTCTCTGTTTCTACTATTTCTCACTCACAGCTATCATCATCATCGTCAAGCTTTATTTAACAGCTTAGAGTTTATTAATTTAAAACTTTTACCTAAAGTAAATAACTGCAGGGTTTGAAATTATAAATGCAAAATAGATGAGTACGATAATAGTTATCAATGATTAAGTAAAATGAGCAAATTAGTCACAATAAGATAAGCAAATATAGTCTAATTACCTATAATTAACAATAAGATTTTGTTAATTATTTATATAACTTATTTTATTATAAATATTATAATAAAACACTTTTGTTTATATTATACGCTTGTTTATCCATATTAATAATAATAATAATAGTTAATTTGTAATGCGCCATTTGCATAGCGTCAGAGGCACAATATTTAACATATTGTAATATTGTGCGGGCATCCAATTACACTTCAAGGTTAAATTCTCTTCACTTATCACAGAAACGGTCTGTTCGTATCCTCTTTGATATTCTCGCTAATGTTCTGTCCCTCTCGTATCTTCTTCGATTCCACCACCATTACATCCTCTGAGTTCATATCCATATCAAACAGTCTTACAAATCCTACATCTTAAATAAGTGAAATCATCTCTTGTGGATTAATTTCAATTAATTCATCTAATTTCTGATGGTTTGAACTGCCACTTTAAATTTTGTTATTAGAAGCTGTTCAAACACACGTTAATTCGCCTACCCGGAATTTTCATTGGACGGCCAGATGAGATTCGGGCCCATGACCAGGCCTATGTTGGAAGGGGTCATCTTGTTTATGTCGGACAATTCCGACAGTTTCTTCAGGAATTTTATGACGTACCTTTAATAATTTAAAGGTTACGAACCCGGTCATCAAAAGCAGTCATAGATGGCGTGATCATCGGTAATAAATCATTGATTGTTAATTTGAAAATCAATTCAAACCATATTTTTAATAGGTTTAAATGTAATATTTTTTAGAGCAGAAGTGATGTCGGTGGAATGTAGCATTTAAAACTGCATTACCAGTGCTTTAATGGCTGGGTTACCTGAGGTTGATGTAATAATCCCTGGGCTCCAACTTGTTGACGACTTCTTTCAAGTGATTGGCCACCTGTTCTGGTGGTCTGCAATCAATGATTCCACACTTAGGTTCAGAGGTCATGTGAGATTTGGCAGGGTAAAAAACCAAGGGTGATTCATTGAGGATTACTAATTTATTTTTAATTAATTTAAATTTGTAACGAGCTTTCAATTCATTAATAATATAATAATAATGAAGTATAATGTAACATAATAATAATACAGTAAAATATAATGTAATATAATTTAATAATAATAATAATACAACATAACGTAATGTAATGTAATAATAAGACAATAATATTAGCAACGACATTATAAACTCTCAACATATTCAAGGACACGAGGTCACAATTTTAAACCAAGAGCTGTTAAAATGAGATGTGAAACTGCTAAGAATTTCTTCTGCAACCGAATTTAACGAGTTGTTGAACTTAACGAGTTGTTGAACTTAACGAGTTGTTGAACTTAACGAGTTGTTGGATCATGGAACTCCATGTCCGTCGATGTTAATAAATTGTAAATTCATCGTCTGCTTCTCGTTTTGACTCGTCTGTTCGTGAACTTAACTTAAATCAATTTCTCACCAACAAATAATTTCCCTCTTTTTTGTGTCCACAAAACGAATGTTTTTCATTTTTATTTTTGAGATGCGGGGGGGGGCTTAGTTTAGTTTTTTGCTGTCATTATTTGTTGCTTTCGCTCAGATTTGTGCATTTATGTTTTTCTTGATTTCTTGGTCGTATAAGAGGTCGACCGACCCTTTGATCGAAGTTGATAATAAATAAATGCAAATATATATAATGTGTAGGTAACAATGCAATAACTCACTTCTCCAAAGCTTTCGTCCAATCATTGAAAAGGCCACTTTTCATGAGGGGCTCTGGCAATTCTCTCAAATACTGTTTCAACGAACCTGCAGGAGCAGGGAGGAGGAAGTTACTAAGCGTTGTAATCAGGATTGAATACAAATGTATATTTTACAATTCATCACATCAATGATGCTGTCTTAATTAATATTACTAATATTGTTATTATTATTATTACCTTTATCATCATCATCATCATCATCACTACCACCACCACTATTATTATTATTATTATTATTATTTTGAAAATTATTGCATAACTTATACAAACAAGCAACTGTGTGGACATCGTAATCTTCAGACGAATCGGACAGTGGATTCGTCGACATGTTCGAGTTGAAGGCAGACTGGAAGAAAATTATGATTTATTTGATTCAATTGATGTTACTTGGAATCCGCTAATTAAATACAATTTGATTTGTTATTGCCGATAATAAATAACATTGAATAAAGCGTGCGATATCGATATCACCTTCAGTTTTTTCATCTTCGAGGCAGGACCGGTCAGCCTAAGGAGACCCTGGAAAAGGGAAATAACTTGGAATAAACATTTTCATTTCTCAGATTAACTTTGTAATAATTTCATTGTAAGTCTGCTTAACAATAATTAACATTAATAACTGAAAATAATAATAATAATGATGATGATGATAATAATAATAATAATAATAAAGACGACAACTATAACAACAACAATATAATAATAAACAACAATAATAATAATAAACATCAACAACAACAATAACAAGCTCCATGGCAGTAACGTTGTCCATGCATTCATAATGTGTGCTTAACGTGTGTTTCTAATTCAACAAGCTTCCATCATCATGCAATCTCAAGCAGTGTACGTCTTAAGTTGAGGATGGTCGGTACATTCACTTGACGACGATTATGATTATGATCGCACATCCCGACCGCTTAATAATTACTGGTAACATACAATAACATAATAATAATAATAATAATTAATCAATAAAAATACATAATATATAATTTAAATAAAAACAAAATAATAATAAAATCAATATAGAAAATATGAAAATCATCATCATCAAGGTCACGTAAAATGTTTAACTTGGGTAAGAGTGCATTTATAATGATCATAATTAGCCTTGAGTAACAAAGTAATTGAATGCATTCATCAATCAATGAATTAAGAACAACAATTGCTATCCTAATTGGTATTACGTAATTATTATCATCATCACTATTATTATTATTATTATTATTTTTATTATTATTACTATTATTATTACTATTAATTATTCTATTTGGTATTACGTAATTGTACAGCAATAAGAATAGTTCCATTTATGTAGCACCACACTGCACCCATTCCCAAGCTGGGTTTCGAACACAACACATGACAACAGTTCCTCCATCAACCCAATCACGTGGTTAAAAGCTAACCTACACAGCAAATAATATCGAATTACGAACAATTGTTATCTAATTATCGATAATATTATTCCCACAATTACTTCTTAAATACTACTTACATCTTGAGTTCAGAAAGTGGTTATAATAAAACCATGGATTGATGGATGGATGGATGTATGGATGGATTGACGGGTGGACTTGCAGTACGAAAGGTTGGTATTCTCATCGACGCAGTACTTATAATTTTTCTATTTATTACTTTTATTAGAATTATGAAAACACGAACAGAGACACGAAGATACCAGCGGTTGAACGGTGGAGATGAAAATCAAGCAATCAATACATGAACTTTTCAGTCCAAACAGAAGCAAGGGAATCAGAAATAACATGAGATTCATTTTAATGGCGCCTGCACTCTACCGCCATTATCCATATCATCATCGTCGTCGACGTCGCCGCCGCCACCGCCACCACCACCATCACCATCATCATCAACGACATCACCATCATCATCATCATCATCATTATCATCAACGACATCACCATCGTCGTCATCATCTTCATCATCACCATCCTCGTCATTGCCTTCTAAATGATGATCATCATCATTGTTCATCTTACTCACAGCGTGATTCTTAACTAACCTGATTGATGACTCGAGAGCTTAAGAACGTAGGGTCAGCAAAGTATGAAGAAGATGGTTATATTCAAGATGATTCTTGTGATGACGACGACGATGATGATGATGATGATGATGATGATGATGTCCTTTGTGAAAGCTAGTACTCTTTTAAATATTTTGTTTACATTTGTCAGTTGACTTTGTACATTTAATTCTATAACGATGGTCAGTCTGATAGCGGAAGCTTCACTGAGGCTGATACTTGAGTGATCTTATTTTAGTTTCTATTTTTTAATGAATGTTCTGCTTAAATGTATTTTTATTAAATAAAGTTACTCTAAAAAAAATTACTATTATTAAAATAAACACGTTGAGTCTCCTATTTCATTCATTTTTCCAAACCTCCATCCGTCCATCCATCCATCAGTGCTTAGAACCAATGGAATCGCTTCCGCCTCTCAAGACCTGACCCGAAATAAATCGATCCGCCTTGACCCAGATAAAACAAAATGGGATGACCTCGATCCAATTGGAAGCAGAGTTATAAATAGGAGTCCAGGGAGATTCCTAGGATCACGTAGATTGTGATTGGGGAAAAGTGTAAGAAAGTGCTGTGTAAGCTTTATTAAGATGAAAACAACGATTAACAATGTCACAATTGATCCGTTCAGAGTAAAAAGAAGAATAAAGTTTATTAAAAGTTTTTCATGCGAAATTCGTTGAAAATGAAAATGTGAAAATTGGACAATTAGCAAACTTTTTATTTCGATAGAGTGGCTGCTGTTCGTTGTAATTTCCATTAATTTTAAGAGTTTAATGCTATAATCATCATCATCATCACCATCATCATCATCATCACCACCACCACCACCACCATCATCATCATCATCATCATCATCATCATCATCACTATCATCATCGTCATAATCACTACCTCCTACAGATGACTTGGATCACGTACCACCGTACCACCCAAAGATGAATGCTTGCCATTGATCACAGAGGCAGTACTCGAAGGACCGACGACGAGCACGTGTCCCAGAGGCACCTCACCTCGTGCAGCTTCAAATTCTTCGGAGTTAATTAGGTTAATGTGTCCCAATTCCTGACCCTTCCATTGGTCGGTGGATCTTGTTACTTTCCATTGATCTTATCTAATTGATTGATTGATTGATTGATTGATTGATTGATTGGCTGTCCTACTACTTAGTAGTTAATTTAGTAGACATTTTTTAGGTTACCAGGAGGCACGCATCGCTTCGGACAACTTGATGAGTATTCATGGAATTTATTAGAATATTAATCACTTAATTAATCAACCGATTAATCATTAATGTGGGATGGGCTAATTGGCATTAATTGGCAATCGACATTAACGTCTCATTAACATATTGTAATTATTTCCTCTTACAAATAACATGAATTTATTTACATCGATAAAGTGTGTTTTTCTGAATCTTCAGGGCGCACCTCGTCTAGACCCGAAATACGCCAACAACAACAACAACAACAACAACGCAAGCGTCAGACGTAAAAACTGCAACAACAACAACAACAACAACAACAACAACAGTTACGCGTTGCTGCTGGGAATTTATTTTTGCAAATGCCTCACGTATTCACCAGTAGAATCATGACGACGACGACGACGACGACGATGCAGATCAAAGATAACGACCATCTCAGGCTGAGGAGAACGTGAGCGAAGAATTAGAAATGATTTAGCGCGAGGACGAAATGACCCCGAATAAAGGAATGTGAATAATTGGCAAATAAATGAAAGCAGCCAATAATTGAATGCATGAACAGTCTAGACTTTAGACGTCTGCTATACGCATTGAGTCTTGAAACAATGGTGGAAGTGGTGATAGCTGGCGATGATGATGATTATGAGGAAGATGGAGATAATAGGCGATGCTGATGATGATGATGCTGATGATAATGAGGAAGAAGATGAAGATGATGATGATGGTAGTGATGATGATGATGATGATAACACGGCGGTGAGTTATAACTATTTATTATTCTCGTTATAATTAACCGAAATTGGTTGAAACATGGAATAGTTGAAAGAAGCGAACCGTTATTTAATATAAATATTACTATAACAATATAATATAATATATTCATAATTGTAATATTATTAATTATTAATATTCTAACTATTATTATTATTATTATTATTATTATTATTATCATCATTATCATTATTATTATCATTACATTATTATTATTATTATTATTATTATTATTATTATTATTATTATTATTATTATTATTATTATTAAAGTGACTAGAAATAGAAATATTAACAAATGCGGAGAAATATTTTTTTCATGACAAATTGAAACGGCGGATGATTTTCACTATAATTAAACCTTGGTGCAATCGATTATTCATTCATAAATATTAATATGACTAACGAATGCATAATTAAGCAGCTAATTAGCATGAACACAGGAGAAGGCAAAAATAAAGACAGGCATTCAGAAATAACCAAGGATCAAAAGAAACAGACAAACATGCCAACCCCCCACCAGACATGAAACATCGTAGGCGTGTCGGGGTATAGGAAATTAGGTCATGACGCCTCGAAAACGAGGTTAATTTATTCGACCTATAAAATGCCCTATATTCAGACTAATGATGTTTATTTAGGCCCGAGTCATTGTTCTAGTGACGAGCCTGCTTAATGATGATGACGACGATGATAGCCATCGCCGTTTTCATCATCATCATCATCACCATGTCTAATTCGTCTGCATCAACATCATCATCATCATCACGTCGACGTCACCATAGCCACTTTGCACTACTACTATGACGACCATCATCACTGGCAGCATCACTGACGTAATATTAGGAGTCTCGTCGTGTTTATCACTCATGTCTTCAACGACTTCAAAGTTTGCAAGAAGGAAGGAAAGTAAACGAAATGAGGTCATCCTCATCTAATTATCATCGTCTGACCTAAATTCCTTCGTCCTGATTGGAGCGAATGTCTTGTTTGTCTACGTCTCTACGGCAAGGGTATTCAACTACATCTTACGAAGGGCCAAATTATTTTTATGTCTGATGGCCGAGGGCCTGATGATGTTTAGATCGATAGTCGTCATTTGTCAACACGACGTGAACATCACATCGCCAGTTACATAAGTAACTTGGTGCAAAAACGTCTTCTTGTCTGATAGCTTATTTTAACAGATATTATTAACTTAATAATTTAAAAAATACTTATTAAGTAATAGAAAAGAAGTTATTTGACGTTTCAGTGCGCCTGTTAAGTTTTGATTTGAATAAATATGAACATTTATGCTCCACAGTCATTCTGGTTGATCCATGTACATTTTGAGTACATCCAGTTTTTTGTGACATTTGGACGAAATATTTATCTGAGTCCAATAAATATGCTAAATCTATGAACTTGATATACTCCAGTACATTGACCTGCGTGATTCCTGCACATAAGTTATCGTCGTACATCGTAAGTGGGCCACATCGATGAAGAGGACCGCCAGCTGAATAACCCTGCTCTACGACTTTCTTGTTTATTCGTTAGGACTGCAAGTGTCTTCGTGTTGTTGTAGCTGCCGTGGTGATGGTTGTCATGCTAATAGTTGTCGAGAATATGCTAAGGAAGTTGGTGATGTTTGGATGCGAAAGTTCAAAGTTCACCACAAAAACAGGTGGATGGAAGGAACGAACGTCCGTACTCCATCTCTAGTATGAGAGGAATCAATTGTTAGTGGCAACATTAAATAAAACTTGGTAAATAAAAACTTGGTTTGGAAGCCCTGTCCATATTCATCCTTTCCATTTCACTCCACCATTCTGTTGGATGACTCACCATCCATCGTCAGTCGTTCGATGTGGTTCGTCAAGACTTGTCACTAATGTGTTTCTCGTGCTCCTCTTTTTGAATGATGCAACATGTCTACGCGATGTTGACATCGTAGATGCTAATCAGTGCACGTTGTTGTTGTTGTTGCTGTTGCTGTATGGATGTTGATGTGATAAATGATGATTGTGATGATGTGATAAAATGCTAAATAAAGTGTCGCATGTTGAGAACATCTCCTCTCCTTATAAGGACTGCATNTTATTAAAAACTGCTTTAAAACATTTCACTGAACGAATGAATGAATGAATGAATGAATGAATGATTGAATGAATGAATAATGAATGAATGAATGAATGAATGAATGAATGAATGAATGAATGAATGAATGAATGAATGAATGAAGGTTCAATAGAAATTCTAAGTTATGTTTTTAAGAGAAAGTCATTCTCGTGAAATGACTTTCAGACAGTTGTGCTTGCATTGGAATCCTGTGTTGCAATCTTGTGTTGGAATCTTGTATGAATTTGAGTGCGAAGAGGTTAAGACAAGCAACATGATGAGGTAATCATGTAGATGGAATTTCAGTCGGCAACAATAGCAACAAAAATAATGATGGTGATAATAATAATAATAATAATAACAACAATAATATAATAACTAATGGAAACGAAGATCCCATAGTAAGAAGCAAGGACGCAACCAAACACACACACACACCTACTCACACAAACGCACAAACACACACACACACACACACAGATCATCGAATCTGAGTTCCTCTCGGAGTCTTCAAAGGAAAACTAGACAAACGATTAGGATCACGTGACTGGCAGGAGGAAAAACGCTTCGAGATTCTCCGAGCAGGAAGTTATGCCAACACAGCTATCATCATCATCTTCGTCGTCGTCATCATCATCATCATCATCATCATCATCGACGTCAGCTTCACCCCCATCATCATTTCTCATGCCACTTAAAGTCAATTAAAGCTTAATTTGACAATTAAACTAAAATAATAACAACCAGGATCTGTCGGCACAGTGATATTGATTGTGAATGTAACAACTTATTATAATTTATGATAATTTATTATAATTAGCACCCGTCCGCTACCAGTGGATAGGAATGAAAATGAAAACAGTTGACTCACTGCACGGCTGTGGTTGAAAGAATTATATTTGATCTGTGATTTGATTGACAACTGATGAGCGGACATCTTAAGCTAGGAAGCTAGGAGTTGCTGAAGAAGGCTCGTCTTTTTTGGTTAATTTGGGACAATTTCGTTGGTTTAACAATGAGTGATGTGATTGAAGGGATCAAGTGACTGATTGATTGATGAATGTAATGGTAGATGATCATCATTCCCTGATTGGTTGGTTCTAATGAAGATAACTTCGCAGAAGGAATCTTCAAAGGTTCCTACGCACTCATCAGTGTGATATAACACAGGTAACATTACCGCCATCATCATCGTCGTCCTCACCATCACCACCAACAATGCTGATACCAGTTGCATCTGGTTATATTCCGGACAGCTGGATACCACCAGGTCAAAGGTTACGAGAACTGTCTGCTGTCTGGAATGCCTTACCTCCCCAAGTAAGAGATCAACCATCCCTGGAGCTTTTCAAAAGTCACCTGAAAACCCACCTCTTCAGGACACCAACATGTAGCTAACGAAGACACAAGGCGCCTCTNCAAAAGTCACCTGAAAACCCACCTCTTCAGGACACCAACATGTAGCTAACGAAGACACAAGGCGCCTCTGACGCTATGCAAATGGCGCATTATAAATTAACTATTATTATTATTATTATTATTATTAACTGTGGCGATTGAACATCTTGATTGATTGAGTGACTGAATGAGAATGTTGGCCTGCATTGGGTTCAATCAACGCATCATGAAGAGTTAATGTAATTAATTGTAACGGCTTCTTAGTGTTATGTCTTCTTAATGTAATGTCTTCTGTCAAATGACATTTAGAGCCACCACCGCATTGGTTTGTAAAGTAATAGTGTTTCTGCTTTTGCATGACCAGGGCTGCCGACAGAAATTTCGGACCCCTAGGCACAGCAGCCACGGGTCCCTATGTTATGTCGATTTAGTTATGGAAAAAAAGTAATGGCCATTGATTGTAAAATTTTAATATTTTTAAAAGCCTGGGCACTTTCCCCCTTCTCCTCCGGCAATCCTGTGTGACCTAGGCGTATTCAACAATATTCTAGAAGATTTCATAGCAGTTGTTGATTTGAGAATAAAAGAATTTGGGCAATCATAATAATTAATTATTGGCTCATGTTTATTCATGAAGCGCACGCATGTCGTAGTGCAAATATTTATATTCGTATTCATTAAGCTCATGTTTATTCATACCAGCAGACTGAGCAAGCAGCAATAATGTTAATGAGGGAATCCAGTGAGGACCAAAAAGCCTTCTTCAACCAGGAAGATGTGAAAGGCCGACTTTCATTTTAAATATAAATCATACAGCGTTGATAAAAGCCTAAATTGACATTTAAAACGATTGGCTAATAAATAATTAATGACTTAATGAATTATCGATCTACATAAACAAATATCACAACTATGGTGCATCGACTTTCAGAATGAAACTGCATTAATCTCTTCAAAATTAACATTTTTCAGCAGAAATTCATGTTTAACAAATGCATCACCAATTACCACCGTTGAAGCCAATGCCTTTACAGGCGTTCTCTTCTTCATAAACTATCATCATCATCCTTATCATCATCATCATCATCATCATCATCATCATCACCATCACCATCACCATCACCATCATGATAACGATAGTCATCGCCGACGTCTGCATCATCAAAAAGCGTTGCATGTTTCGTGTGAATCATTTCAAGCACGTGTAAAGTTACATAGGAGACCATATTTGGTCATTCCCTCCTGGTTGGCAGATAGATGAGTGCTTATGAGATAGATGACTTAATGCTTAGTGGCACCATCCCACTCCAATTGCACGTCAGAAACTGACGTAGAAACAAACTGGTAGCATTACTGGCAAGGAACATTAAATCATTGTAAACAAAAGCAATTAATTTCTTCGTCAAAACGGAACATTCCCGATCATCTTGAAAGCATTTATGGAGGAGATATTTTGCTTATCTCGTAATAAAGCCTTTCAACGATAACACTCAACAAAGCAGAGAAGAAGAAGAAAAGGTAAAAGAGAAAAAGGACATAAACTTGATGGCACTCGAAGATCCTTGAACAAGTTTATCCTTCGTAAGAAAGTATGCGCCTCATATCCAATGTAACAATGTAATATCTTTATGAGATGACCAGTGACTCGGGCAGTCATCGATCCTTTTACTGAACATTCTTTAAGTCCCCATGGATGACTGACGAGCTTTGCTTACAAGAAATCATGAATAATTGGTAGCATATATGATGCATGATCATGATAATTACAATAAGATCAGCAGTTTCAATGTGACAAAGATGATGGAATGATGAGGATCTGGCTCGAATTAACCAAAGCCTCAGCCATGGGATGAGGTACAAGCATTATGCACTACATTACATTACAATATTAAAGATGTTGTAGAAGAATTTTGTTTGATATTTCGGAGTCTCACGACATTACAAAGGAAGCCAATAATAACAACAATAATAACATTAGCAGTCCAGAAGGCAATAAACCCCTCAAGTATAAGGACATTATCAAGTTGGCCCATTAAGGTTCTTGGCACAATTCTCTTCTGTAGCATTAAAGTGAACTTTAATGACATAATGCATGAAAGCAGGATGCAAGGGACTTGCAATTTACAATTCAAACATTTATATTCCTTGCAAATGTTCCTGTTTAATGTCAGGCTCTGATAGGTAAATGTCAATTGATTAAATGTTTGTTTACTCATGCCAGAGTGTGAGTGATCGAATGCTAATGAAGTTGCAGGGGTGAAAAGCTCTTCAAAAATGTCATCAGATCACATGCAAAAGTTTGGCAAACACATCTTACAAAATGATCCTGCCCCTGCTTTATAGTGACATTAAATCACAATTCACATGGAATAGGCCTTAATTCACTTGAAAAATACCACAATGCATAGTCATCATTCATTGAGAGAATGTCATATTTGTAATCACAAACACTGCTCCACACCAACTGGGCATCATCACTATCGTCGATGCTCAATCGATGTAATGCAAAGAAATAGATACGAAAGGTGTAAAAATCATCGAGAACAACTCACCTCTAAAATGCTCTCACAAATTTCAATTTCTTTTCCTGAGAAGTTGTACATTTCTGTGGCCCATTGATCCTGGGTGATTAATAATAATAATAATAATAATAATGATGATGATGATGATAGCATATAATATATTACTATGGTAATGTATAGTTATGCAGCATGTATCAGATGCATAAGTTGTGATATGGTGCAATGGTTATTCTTACATTTACACCATTACACATCAAATTGATCCATTATAGAACTTACTCTGATGACCTTAATACACTATTATTAAAATTGTATTATAAATATGATAATTACTCTTAAAATACAGGAAAGCACACTATGTTGATCACCCATTTCTCTGAAATAAACGCATAATATAAACATAACGAGGACCGAATGCAGTGTTTCATGATGATTGAATGAATGTGAATGAAGATTGAATGAATGTGAATGAAGATTGAATGAGTGCGAATGACGATAAAAAAAATTAGCAAAATGAAAGTTCAAACTGTGAATAGTGAAAATTGTTTGCTTTTTGTGTAAACAAAGAAAGCTAGCAGCACTTAGAGTGGAGGAATACACGAATAAGTAGCTGGAAGCTTGGGAAGACCTTACACTGTTTCTTTTAGCACAAACTATGTGAAAATGAATGAATGATCGTGATTATGACATGAAAAACAATTCTAAAATGACAATATTATAGCAATAAAAACAAACTTGTGATTAATATTAATAATTCAGGATTTATTTATAAAGTCACGACAAAAATCAAACACTCCCACCTTGACTTGCTCCATCTTTGACATGGCTTCCTCGTATTCGTTCCTCGCTTCGTCGACTTTTGTCGGCGGAACTGCACCAGACTGTGCCTGCTTCACGATGTTCTGGTGCCTGACGATGACAGCAGAAATGACAATGACAACAGAGATGACGATGACAACAGAGATGATGATGATGGAAAATTGATGATTATGGCTTGGGTTGGAATGAGGGAGACAGTGTTGTAAATAGTCAGAGAACACTCATTAAACTCAGCACCAGGCACTCAGTTTAATCAATTTGATCAATATAACCTCACTGCCTGCCATGATTGCTTTTTATAAGAAAACAAACTCCTGAGTGAGCAACAAATAAATTTGAACGAGGGACTTGGATAATTCTTAGGAGAGTAAATGCCTAAATGCAATGTGAAGATTGATATTCATTGAAGATAACACAATATAGCGTAAGCACAATATAACATAAAAATATTATAAAATTATACACAAATAATATTCCACCAATGATGTTTTAAAACATGTATAATACCATTTATAATGTAAATATAATATAAAGACCGAGTTATTATCAGCATATAGTAAGTATTTTATTTATGATAAATAAATATAATAAACAAAATTTCATAATTTATAACATAAAGGCCAAGTTAGGACCTGGACTTGGCAGCGTCCATGTCGAGGGTTTTTGTGTTCAAATGCTTCTTAAGCCTCTGAACTGATGGGTAGTCGTTCTGTCGAGGGAAAGAGGTTTAACGGGAGAAATCAATTCTAGGTTCATCGAGGGAATGCATTGACTTGGTAACCTCTCTCCCAAACATTTTGGAATTTGTATATTGAATATTCGAATATTTAATAAATTCACAAAACCCTGTGCTAAAATATTATTGTACTTTTATGAATGCAACAGTAAAATATGTAAATGTTCGATCAAATCATTCTCAGCTGAAACTTATTACAAATATAGTGATACTAATTACATCTCTACTAATTGAATAAAATTAAAATTGATTAATTACAAATATAATGTTTAATTAATAATTAACCTCGAGAATATTTTGGTAGGGTTTAAGGATTTTATTCTCAATCTCAGTTTCCAGCTTGAGAATCTCCTGTGCAAGTTTGCCCTGTGCATCACCAGCCAGTGAAAAAATGTACCTAAAAATTGTTCACAAGCTTATCCTAAGACCTATTAAGACCAGGTACTTTTGAAAATACTACAAATATTCCATGATATAACCAACTGCCTAAAGTCAGCCAGAGACTGATCGGTGCTATTTGATAACAAATTTCACCTACCCAACTGGTTTGAACTGGTCAAGTTGAACAGAGCACTCAATCAATGTGTGACTTAATCCACTTTCTGGGAGTTTTTTCTAGGTAATGAAGGCACATAATTATAAATTGATCTAGACATAACCCTGATGAGATTAACAAGATTCTAAATGGTCAATATTTAAACCATGTTAAGCCAGTACTCAAAACCAACCATTCGTTTTTCAACATCAATGTTTTGGCCTTGACTTCTAAGACATGGTTGGATTTTTTTCTGAATACTCTGGCAAGTATTTTTCACAAGGTCAACTCTTCTCTCCAGATTCAATTCATCTTCGGTAAGAACTTCAGTCTTTTCAGCTCTTTAAAAGGGTTCAATCCATAAGAAATGTTTCCACTAGGAAATATTTAAAAAGACAAATTCCACTACCTTCCTAAATTCTGATCAATATTTTGTCGAACCCTCTGAAACTGTTTTCTGAACGAACTCATTATGCTTCATAGATCGGATAAAAGCACTAATAACCGTACCCAATAAAGGTTAATACTCTCCTGGCACACAACAAAACAACAAAGTAGACCAAAATGAAAAAAGCATCCGGTTTATTTTTTCTCAAAAATTTCTGAAAAGTCTTTATTTATAAATTTAAAAAGTGTTTTATAACAATGTAATATTAGATAATTGCTATATAGTATAGTATTTTGTTTATGATAACAAATAAGTATGTGATAAAATTTTCTTTTTTAGTAGAAGATATGTAATTAACGGGATTTATTACAATGTCTTTAACTACATTATTTAAAAAAAGTTAATTAGAGGCATTTATTCAGAGCAGACCTCTTCACCAGTGCTTCCAATTCGTTAAAAGCCATATTAGGAGAATGCTCTGTTTGTTTTGACCCTAATTTCATTTACAATTAATAAGTTTCTAGACATTCTGCTATTTATAAACACATTCAGATATCACTTCTCCACAAATTTATTAGATATTTGGTTTTACATGACCTCCAAGCATAACTTTCTTATTATATAAAAATTTATTATATATATTAGTATATACTGCACATCTACCGCCGTCTATGGCAGTCAGCCAGCATGTTAATTATTAATTATAACCAATCCATCCTTTAATCGAGAATTCATTTCTTTTAACCTAATCATGAAAGTTCTTCAGAAAACGAAACATGACAGAATAAAAACAAGATTAAATTATGCCTGTTATGTATTGCAATAAACGTCATTTCAGCAATTGAATTGGAATCAATTACCAGCACTGTATCTCGCAACATCGAGTCACATCGACGCATGAATGCTTGCAAAATGCAAGAGGAAGTGACATTCAGCATGATGAGGAATCATACCAGAAGGGGCAACTTGATGTTAATGAGAATAAAATGCTGCACAACAACAAGTCTGAAGCACATTGTCACTAAAGATGCAAACTTGCCCAATGACACAACAACACAATCTGCGTCGATTCAACAGTAATCATAAATTGCGATCTTCCGATTGCCAGTACCTCCAGGCAGAAAATCGAAATGGACTAGTAAGATGGAACGCCCCCTAGCAGACTAGTCGTGTAACAGCGGACACGAAAATCGTTCAATAAAGCAGAATATCCAACAAAATCATTCCAAGCAACTTAGGAAGAATGCCATTCCTTATAAACGCCAAAATATTAAAAAAATCGATTCGCATGATTCAGGAGATGAAATCAAGCTATTTTAATCACCAGAAAAGATGAAAGTCGAACTCATCGGTTCAAGCCGGGCACAAAAAAGTCTTGAGGAACCAGTCGACTTATAAGGCCACTTGACATAAACAAAGATCATCATCCCATTATTGATGAGCATAAAAATAATATGATCAACAAGAATAAATTATGATAATTTTGCAATAATTGTAATTAGCAACAAAAATATTATCCGAGTGCAGTCTAAAGACCTACGGTGAATACAACCTGAGTAAGACGATTCTTAAATATTTTACAACCACTGGTGGGATTCTAGTTTAGAATTCTTACTTAGAATTAACAGCCCCCGACAAATAAAATAAAATGAAATCAAATCAGACCAACAACGAACCAAAAGCGAAATTGGGTTTTGAAAGTTGACGGTCGAAAGCAAAAAGTTGCCGACACAAGACATCGGAAGAAGGTTTCTCTTGGGTTTGAAAAGAAGTCTCGAGACGACCCTGGTCGGCAGGCGACGTGAAGTAGAGCATGCGAGCGACCTCTCTGAACTTTTGAAAACGAGAGGTGCGCCAGACGCGAACGATCGTCTGGCATTTTAAAAAGTCAAAAACAACTCTAAATGTAGAAGTTACAGAGGAAATTTAAAAAAAGAAAATCAAAAGACCAACAAAAAAAAATATGATGAGGAAAATACATGGAAAATACAAAATTGTCACGTTGTTGTCAGATTGTTTTGAGGACAACCAGTAATATCATTGTGACAGCATTTAGTGACCATAAACAATGAAAAGTTCTCTGTCGATGCTACACTGCAGACGGACCTGCAAGGATAACGAATTAATGCATTGAATCATTAATGCATTGAATAACAATATGTGAGTCATCATTAAACATGGACATTGGATTGTAAGCTCAGGCTGTGCAGCCATTTGACGAGCCTCTGCAAGGATTTGAACTCGGGACCAGACGATCCTCACGTGCACCTCCCCGTTAATGTAAACATTGGCCTAAAGTCAGTGATAAACATGTTTATTTTGAAACTATGCCTGGGAACCAAAGGAAAGGCCATGGCAATTCCGAGTTAAAACTTCTTTTATTAAAAACTCGGATACAATTTCACCTCCAGGGAGATTTCAGATAATAATAATAAAATAACGATAATTATAATGACATTCAGATAATAATAATAATAATACATAATAACAATTGGGAAGAAATAATTTATAATAATTTTATTCGGGCCGTTTCACCAGGAGGATGTCAAAACCTCAGCTCCTGCCAATCGCTACCATTCCGGGGTACAAAGCAACGCAAAGACGAGACATCATCGTACTCCTCCTCCTCCTCACCTGAATATTCGCTGTATCTATTCAGGCTCGACATCGTCACGCCACCCTTTGAAACGTGGTGGGGGTTGGTGCGTATCTGGGGGTGGTGCGACCTACCGTGCTGGGTGGCCACACTGGCTCGGGGATAACCCGACGCCTTGTGATGGTGGTGCAGGTACATGAAGTCGTCCATTTCCGGCGCGAGCTGGACGTTCGGCAGAGTGAATATCGATGCATCTGAATGTGAAGATACGAAGAACATGAGGCCCGATGAATCTGCCAAATGGCTTATCACCTAATTATTACGATGTTTAATTTCATTACAATGAGACGTGATCAATGTAGCATTGTTTTTTTTAGATGATGGACACATCACGAGGAGGCGACATAACCATCGTCAATGATGCCAAAGTCATTAGGGTTACAATTGTTGTTGTGATGATGTAATTATCTTTAAGTTACATAATCTTAATTAAGTAATCTATTAAGTTACATATTCAAATTCCAATGTCAGTCCTTAACAATGTCTACTTCCAGCAGCAGGACTCTGTGTATCAACAACCTCCAAAACTAATAATTGATGCAATAATAATTGATGCAATAATAATAATAATAATAATAATAATAATAATAACAATAATAATAGTAATAACTGATATGATAAACACATTTAATGCTAGTAATAATCCTAATTAATATTAATAATTAGGATGTTATTAATCAATAATAACTACTGATAATGACAACTACCGATATCGTTGATATTATTAATACTGTTGATAGCAATCACGAGCAAGCACTCACCCTCAGCAAGAGTAAATATCTTGGCTGGGAGATCGGAGAAGTAGGGGTGTCTGAGAGCCTCAGAGGCAGATATCCGCCTCGAAGGGATCAGCTTAAAGTTGAAATTTCTCATAGGTTAGGGTTGGGTTAAGTTAGATTAGGTTAAGGTCACATCGGACTAATCGATCAGCCACCAGCATAACTTTAAAAAAAATTTGCTTGCTTAATAGTTGCTTTAATAAAGCTTAATAAATCTAAATTGAATAATGATTAAAATATTAAAATATAAAATAATAAATAACTTATTAAGGACAAGAAATAACTGAATATTAAAGTAATGGAAAAATCCATTTGACAACCAACCAACAAAACAAAAAAATAGCACATCGACGCAAATACCTGGAGCAGGCATATGACGAGAGGTTCTGCATAGGAGATGTGCATCAGCTTCGGGTAACACTGCGACCACTTCTTCGGGTGGTGCCTCACCGTCTTTGCCGGGTTGTAGTTGGGCAGTCGGGAGATGCCCGGCCAAGAGGTTTCCGAGGGGGTGCCTAGGATCTGAGGGAGAAAGAAATATGGGCAGAAGAGTTAGATGGTTAGTTAGGTTGGCACGCTTGGGTAAAGGTGTAATAGATGAGTTTCTAATGATTTTGAGAAAATGATTGAATTAAAAAGAAACAATGTAGCATTTAAATTAATCACCAAAGAATGTGGGAGGTTCTAATGCTATTTTTGAAAAATTAATATTAATGAGTGCATAATCGGCAGGATGATGGCGCACTGAGTCCACGGGACGACTGCATAATTGATTTCCTCATTTGCCAGTTCATGATAATGATGATGATGACGTCGACGATAATGGTGACGCAGGCAAAGAATCTGTAACAGTCCTCCGCATAGTCTAAATTTTCAACTGAGTCGCCCGATTACAAATTGAGTTTGAATTACTGTAAATTATTTGCACTCTGGAGCCACTTTTATCCCTAATAACCAGCAATGATTTAATTGGTGACGTTGTTTATCTCGACAGCTGTTGCTAAGCACCTACAACCTCTGTCACTGGGTGTGATGGCAATTATTATCATTGTTATTATTTTTGTTGTTGCTATTATTACTATTATTATTATTATTATTATTATTATTATTATTAAAGTCAATTAATTTCAGTGCCACAGTACTATATAATAGTGCTAATATTATGATAATGATGATGATGATGATGATGATAGCAGTACTTACTGTTGCCTAATGAGGACATAATTGCCATCAGCTAATTAACCAACACCACCATTCATCATTGAAGACATCAATTTGAATAATAAAAAAAAAGCCTAAATTAGTATTTATGAAAAAGCACTTGCATTGCAATTCATAATAACAACAATAGCAATAATAATAATAATAATAATAAATTTTAATAATATATAGTTGCAATCCTGCATGAAGACTGAAGAAAGTTTGTTCTTATTAATTTGAAGCCGGGCAACAGATGTTAATGATCCATGAATAGACAACAACAAGCCAGGGTGCCTAAAAATGCTATCGAACTCATGGGGTACACCAAGGCTCTGAAGGCTTTGAAGATCAATAGATGTTTGTGATCAAGAGATCTTAGCTGCAGATGCATTGCTATTACTATCGTCATCATCATCCCCATCACCATCATTGACATCATCAACTTCATCGTAACTATAGCAATAGTTGAGTTGTGTTCTATATATAGTTCTATGTGTTATTGAGTCAGATGAACGTTGACTTGCAACTAGCTAAACAAACTCAGGACCACTTGGTTCCTTGGTTAAAGGCAGTTGAAACTGTTTAAAAATAAAGCCTTGGAATTGGTCAATGCAGATGACAGTACTTTTGCAAGTACTTGTCGCATTTATGATGAGAATAGTCGGTGATGTAGAGATGTAGAGATGTTGTCAAATGAAATAGTAATAATGATGATGATAATAATAATAATAATAATAATCATAATCATAATATATTGCAATTGAATATTACACAACATTACATAGCCTATAATTACGACCACAAAGCACAAAAACAACTGCCCTAATTATTATAACAAGGTTGAGTAAAAATTGTAAAAAAACAAAGCAGATGTCCACCGTCCAAATCCTGTTGAGTTGGTCAAAAACGTCGTTGAGGCCGGGAAAGACCGCAGACCCGTTGATCATCTCCATGAAGATGCAGCCCACACCCCAGATGTCGAGGGAAGTCGAGTAGTCTGTCGACCCCATCAAGAGGTCAGGAGGTCGGTACCATAGGGTCACGACCTCGTCTGAGTAAGTCTTGCTGGGTATGGACTTGGCCCGAGCCAGACCTGGGATTGATTAAGTTATTATTTTACCTTATTTTCCTGACAAAAACAAACAAAACCGAAAAAATAGAACTACATCCATAAATATTCAAATCACTTAAGTCAACTTAAGATATTGATTAAGGACAGATGCACACAGATACAATATATGCAGATACAATACATACAGATACAATACATGCAGATACATCACAATATTCATCTCATTAAAACAATAAAAAAAAAAGTGCACAGGCGATGTTTTGAAGAGAGTCAGGTTATTCAGTGAAGGTGACTGATGATTCATCATCATCACCATCATCATTTTCACTGATGACTCAAAATCCACAATAGATACTTCTAATCAAAAAGATGAGTGTTATGCCATGAGTCAGATTATAACATCTACATAAAGTTTTTTTTGGGGGGAAAGATTGGGGAGGAGTTTGGGGACAATTCAGCATTTTCTCTTTAAATGAAAATAAGGAATCAAATACCGCGATGATAACAAACCAACAATTAAGTAATTAAACAAATAAAACCACCAACGAAGCCAACGCCCAATCGTTACAAACGAAATCGAACTTAGCCAGCAGTAAAGTGATAAAAATAATGATAATGGTGCTGATGAAATGGCTATGAAGAGCCTATGAATGAATTGATGGATGGATAAATGAATGAGTGAATTGATGGATGAATTGACGGATGAATGAATGAATTAATGCAAACCACCCACCGAAATCACCAAGTTTGAGTTCCCCACGCTCGCTAATGAGGAGATTTTGGGGCTTCAGATCTCTGTGGGGAAGATAAACAAAAGGAATGCAATGAAATACAAAGGTAAACAAAAGGATACGACGATTAAGAACAAAACATAAACCAAAAAAACAATCTTGCAATACAAGAAGAAGCTAAACAATACAAAGCCACAACAAAGCTAAACCAACTTCATCAACAAAACATCAAAACACCCAAGAAACCTCTCCAAGGAATCTCGTGCGTTGCTCAAAAAAACACACCTCACTTAATCATTCCTAAGTGTGTGCTGGATTTATTGGATAACAATTGTAGGACGAATGTGTGGTCGAACACAATCTAAAAGACTGCTCGAAACCCCATACCTCAGATGCCTGGTAGATGGAATATGATAAAGTGGGTGGATGGAATATGATAAAGTGAGTGGATGGATTATGATAAAGTGGGTGGATGGAATATGATAAAGTGGGTGGATGGATTATGATAAAGTGGGTGGATGGATTATGATAAAGTGGGTGGATGGATTATGACGAAGGATAGGAGCAATGATTGACGGAGGAAATAGTTATAGGACCATCAAGATCAAGGAATCGTGAATAGTCAGTCACATTAGGCGCTCCTGTTGCAAAACAAAACAAACTTAACAAAGCAATACATTCGTTTCCTTTTCATCCTATAATTAACTAAATCGCACACAAATAACAAAATTCAGTTCTAGTTAATATTTGATATTATCATTTATAAGCTTAATTCAAATTTAAAACGCATTAATAATAATAATAATAATAATAATCATCATCATCATCATCATCATCATTGTCGTCGTCGTCATCATCATCGCTGTGGCTACTATTATCACCATCATCAGCTTCGTTTTTATTATTAAGTTTAATTATGAAATGCCATGGTTCAGGTATTTTGCAATTTCCCTGCAATGTGTTTGCAGAGTTAATAATGCTCCAACTGAATGTATTCCAGCCATTCAACCATCGCTATTCCATGAATTGGAGGCCAAATTGTCTTTAACCAGCCATCATCATCATCTCCATTCACCCTTACATTATCAGCATCTCCATTCATCCATCATCAATATCATCTCCATCCACCCTTCCATCATCATCTCCGCATAACCACTTGAAGCTCAATCATCGTCACCATCATCACATCATCAGCCGTCCAATCCACTCATAAATGAATGAAAGACCACGAATAGAAAGAGACCAAAGATGATGATGATGATGATGATAAAGGTTCATCGCAACATTACGCAACTACGTTCGGTCAGTCACCTGGATGCTATTGATGCTGAGGTGGTGGCTCTTGACGAGCTATTTTTAGATCTGGGCGGCGCTTATGTCTTGTAATAATAATAAGACTAAGAGTTGTAATATAATATCTTAACTGATCCCTCGTGAAGGTGAAAAGCGTGTTACTTAAACTTATTACAGCAACTTTGACCAACCAGATTCGTGCAGCACGAACGAGCTATTCAAAGAAAGGAAGGAAGGAGTGAAGAAACAAATGAATGAATGAATGAGCGAACGAATAAAGTAATGACGTGGATGAAAGAAAATGAAGATTCGAATTCACTTTTATAAGATTGCCAAACAAAAAGGTGGCATCTGATCTGGTAGTAACTTCACCAATAGGACCAATGTACAATTAATTAAGTAATGTCAGCTAACACAATCAATTCATCGAAGTCTCAGACTGGCACTTGAATCACAAAGTCAGTCCTCACTTACGCTTAAAGGTGCATTAGTCAAATCAATCGCAAACATGCACCATGCATGCATGCAGCATCCTCATTGATGACGCGAACTCGATAAAGCAATTTTGCAAGCATTTTTATAGTCCTAATAAATATGCATGATCAACGATGTATATTCATGAGTAATGAATACGCCCTCCATTGAGCGACCGATTACCTGTGCAGGATTTGCCTCTCGTGGCAGTAGGAAATTCCTCTGAGGAGTTGAAACATGAACAGCTGGAAGTAATGAATGACTTTTAATGGTTAATTAATACACAATAATAATTACAACAGCAATAATAACAATAATAATAATAATAACAAGATGATGATATCAAGAAGAAAATGTAATTTAAAAGATAGTTGGCCTACAATGTGACAATCTATGTTCAGTGGTTGTTATTAGTCAACACACACACACACACGTTCACAACTGAAAACACTTTGATAAAATCATAGACATCAAATTACTGAGTCTCCTGACCAAGGACCCATTATGTTTAAATTATGCAAATTGTGCTTAAATTATGCAAATGAGTGGTCAAGACCGCACCACACACCTTGATATTTATGGCGTTGAGTCCGCCCTTGTGCTTCTCCAGATACTGACCTAGATCTGTATGCTAGCAGTGAAAGGAGTTGCATTTCAAATGTAATCCATAAAATATAGACAAAATAATAATTGTAATAATTAAAATATAATTATCCCATTATCCATCTCTCTATCCATCCATTCGTCTAAGCTAATATTATATTGTCATTCATAATATTATATTACATTATTAGTTTGTAATATTAATTAAAAGTAATTAATAAATGTCACCAGAAATTCAAAGACGAATGTGAGCGAGGTCTTGGTGTGGACGATGTCGTGCAATGTGACGATGTTGGCATGTTTGAGACCCTTGAGCAGGGAGGCTGAGAAAGATATAAATAGCTCGCTAATCAATTATTCATGAGCTCACATCACAATTCGTCGCGAAAGTAATATAAATAAAAAATAAGTTATAACGATAAAGTTAAGTTATTGCGTAATAATAAATAATAATAAACACATGTTACGTATTAAACTGCGCTCCTCGTCTAAAGTTGATTGTAATTTTCTCTCAATAGAATGAAATGTGGACCTCCCGCAAGTAAATGAAAACAAGATGAAAACAGACATAGCAGCGGGAGCACGCCACTTCGGTACCATGGCAACGAGCATCTTGTCACTATTGTTATTGCTGCTATTATCGTTATTATCATCATCATTTGTTAGCTGTTCATAATTTTTATATCTACTATTGACGTAAACATTACTATTAATGTTATTATTATTATTATTAATGTAATTATTATTAATTTCATAATGACTTAGGATAGATAATGTTATTTTTATTATTACTATTATTATTAGCATCATAATCATCGTTAGCTCAGATGTTCATAACCCCTGGAAATCGTGCGTCGTCTCTGAGGAGATGAGACGAAGGTCAACTAATTAAAAGACAAGAAGATCTTCAAACAACCTTCTCTGATCGCTGTAAACGGAGTGCCTTCGTCTGGCTCCAACTTTATCTCCTTCAGGGCAACCACTGAATTGGTGAGCCTGCGTAATCATCATCGATCATCATCATCATCATCAACAACAACAACAGTCACCCTCGCCGTCGTCATCGTCACTATACGAAGAGATTAGATTCTAATCCTTGAGTACACTTCCATAGTTAATTAATCATCGGATCATCATCGTCTGCAAAACTGCAAACTAAACCCGACCGACCGACTGATTCCACATTATTAAATGAGCGTACGATTGCTCGATATGACTATACAAGGATAAACAAAAATGGAAAACATGGTCGAAGGTGAACAGCCAGACGTCCACTCGA
>MPNW01000396.1:62977-82558 GCA_011800805.1 Hirudo medicinalis
TCGAACACCGCACAATTGGACTGATCGTTCCGATGCAATTATGACTTGAGTCTACTTTTAGTGATACCGCAACATCAGCTTATGATTGGTTTAGTGGGAGTCAGTTAGAAACTGATCAGGAAGCACTTTTTAAGTTCAAACTAAAGGGGTCACCAGATGACCTGCTTATGTTATTCAAGCTGACGAGCGAACTTATGACCATGCACGAAGTACAATGTCATGCCATTCACTAACAGAATTTTTATATAAATAATGATTTGTCATGATTCTGATGATTACGATAGCGAGAATAACATCAACAATAACTATCGACTTGGCTACAAGACTAAAAGCAGGCAGACGACAATAACAAGCATAAATCAGACAACTAAAAATAATGCAACAACACATGTGCACGCCCACATCTCAATCTCAGCTGCCAATCATCAGAGCATTTATCACACACTCACAAGATACACTCTCTCTATATCCCACGTTGTGTACCTGGCTAGTTATTGAACATTCTCACACTGGCTTGACCTCGCAAAGGTCACCAGCAACGTAAGTATGTTGGCTTAGTGAAGACTGAATAATGGTTGTTGTAATAAAATTACTATTACTAATAATACATAATAGTAATATCGTTATTAATAATATATATTAATATATAATAATGTAAATTATGTTTACATAGCAAAGAAATGTTATGTTATTACAATAAGGATGTTTGATGTTACAGTAGGGATGACAATGAATGGGTAGAGACAACAAGCAATGTAGTCTCTATGATGCATGGATGACAACACCATCACCATTAACAACATCATCATCACCACCAACATCATTACCATCATCAACTTACAGACTGAAGCCCTTGAAGACAGTTGCGTACGAGCCCTTTCCAAGCTGCTCATGCTTCTGGTACAACTCGACTTTTCCAAATGGAGAATTGGACTTTTACAATAATAATTTCATAATTCAGATTAATATCAATAAGCATTTTATTAATTACATTTAACACATTTTGATCACATTGCAACATGAACGTGTTCAGTAAATAAAAACTGTGCAAACAAATAAATCAATAAGAATGACTTAAGAACGTCATCCACTTTTTTGCTGACAGCTTAAAAACTTCAATGGCAGTCATTGGCAATGTTCTCAATCAGACATCAGCATCAAGGGTAACATTTGCTCAACAACCTCACAATTTTTGACACTGGATAACCTTAAAATTCCAGCTTCAAAGGGGAAAAGCACAAAAATACTCCCGTATCGTAAAACGTATCATAAATACGAGTAAATTGATCTTCGGAAAATCACCCCGAAACTTGAAGCTCGTTTTGATTTCAAACTGTGCACGGAGAGGTTCCCCTCTGATTTTGGCCTCGAAGGCCTCAGCTTCAGAGGAGTCGTGCCTCTGCCGGTCTGATTGATGGCCAGAAAGTCTCCGGCCGAAGAGTGGTGCCGCGACATGGCATCTGGATCGTCATTTAGAAAATGAATTTGAAAATAAATCGGCGTGGGGTCAACGAAGCTTTTCATTTACTTAATAAAAGTTTATTTAAGAATTTTTACAAAAATAGTTGGAATTTGAAATAAATGGCAATAGTTCATTGCAGAATAAAACCAAAATAAAGAAAAGCAAATCAACAACAAGATTTAATGGGTCAAATTGAAACATAAAAAGCAACTGAAAGGCATCGAAAGCATAAAATACTTTGAATTTGACCATTGACTTTGGCACCAGTTTCATTGGAGACGTTGTATGCTGTTGGCGAAGAGGTTTTGTTGAGTACGTCGTCGATCGAACGACTGACGTAGGAGTTCGGCAAGTAATGGGTGGATTTGCTTCTAGGGGTGTTTGTCAGACTATGGCAAGCCAAGTTAGTGCGGGTGCAACTCCTTGGATTGTAATCCAATCCGTGACTTCTGCTGATATGTGACTAAAGAAATGAAAGAGTGGAAAAGTATGTTAAGAAACATAAATTTAATTTGAAACACTTCTTGAGGACTTACATTTCCATTAGAGTAACCCTCAGAGGCAACATCTCTTGACAATGCTATTCAAAAATCATGTCTCACGTTATTATAAAGCAGATTTGGTTTAATGTAGTAAATGTATACAAACACAAATTTTTAAAGCTGGCAGATATCCTTCGTTTTAGTTTCTTCAAGCGACTAACAGGTTTCGCCTCGGCTGCTAAAGCGATTGTTTCAAAAAAATTCATTCATGCATCTGACAATATTTTTATGTATCGCATTAAAAAACTTTTTGAACTGATAAAATGCTACATCCAAAAGTAATTATCACCTGGAACATGCTGGATTCTCAGAGGAGAAATGCCAGGAGATTTGGGTGGCTTGCCTGACATTATGTAAAAGCCTTATTTGTCAATCGTCGTCATCAGTTTACTCTGTAAATCCGAAGAGATAACAGCACAGTCTTTTGTTATTTGAAGTAAAAACAAACTTCGAAGCAAAAAAAACCCTGCCATTGAATAATGTCAACAATTTTGTCTCTATTTTTAGTTGATAATTAATATTTAAACAAATTTACAAAAAAAATTAATTTAGTTTAATCACTTATTGTCTGTAAATCGTCTTACGCAAATCATTTTTAATAAAAAGTTTTGCGATTTTTAATCATAAATTTTAAAGTCAATCAACATGCCCAAAAATTGGATTTCGCTTAAGGTTGGCATTTTCAAACGTCGACCATGAAGCACGAGGTTTATGATGTGTTCTTGGAAATTTTGAAATCTCCACTTGCCAAATAATTTGTAATTAAAAATCAAGTATTTAATAATAATTTTCAAAGAATATTTGCCCTATTTTATACACGAAATTGAATACTGGATCTTGGTAATTGCTCGATCGAACACCGAAAGAAATATGGCATGAAAATGTTCTCAGAAATTTTATAACATAATAGACCTGCATTAATGATTTATGTAGTTGCAATTCGTTACACGTTGATTAAAGATAGTTACATTCAGAATAATTTATTGAACTTTCACGAATGCAATTTATCATTGAACCTCGGTTAAAACATCCAAAAATCAGTCTTTAAAAGTCGTTCTAGAACATCGAAAGTTCAGATGCGCCGAAAGAGTAAATTACTTTAATTCGAAGGATGGTGTAACACTTTCTTAGAGTGGTGTTCATTCAGATATTCAAGGTAAACTTTGAAACTTGTATTTCATTGTGTTTACTTTCAATTTTTATTATTTAAGCACTTACAAATGCAGTAATAATATACTCTAAATATTTCAAGTATTTTATTTAATGCAAATTAAAATGCTTAAGGCATTTATTAACACAGAAATTAATCGGGCGCTTTAAAAGATGAACGTGTGGATGTCTGCTGGTTTCTCCATAATCGCCTTGTTGACCTGGTCTACGGTTTCAGGTGCAGACGGTTCGGACCACAGGGAGCAGGCGTTAGATTCTGTTTATTATGTTTAAATAAAGCGATTTATTTAACCTAACATAAATATTTGTTGGCAATATTTTATGGTTTAAAATATTTTGAGCTGTATTTGCAGCTCTGCATAACCGGTGATTGTTGTTGAATGTAACTTGACCAACTTGTAGTGAACCTTGTAAATTAATTGTCAATTGATTTGCAATTCTCAAAATGTCAGGCACCATTTTTGTGACATTACGAAAGTTTCGAAGGAGAGCAAAACGGACAACTGCGGGGAATATTTCACTTATGCACTCAAAGGTTACAACTTAGAATGGGACTCAATACCTCTGGAGAAAGGGGAAAAATATAACCCAAAGGATGAGGCATGGATTCTTGACAAGATAAGGAAATGGTGCGATGATAAAGACGCCAGTCCTGAATGCACGTTCACGAGGTGACTAGATGTTCATATTGTTCATAAATGACTTATTTAATAAGTGTGTATAAATATCGAAGACGAGGAATTAATGCGAGAATTTCAATTTGTTGTTGTTCACTAACCAGGAGAATTTGTTCTTTTAAACATTAAATTGTTTGTTTCTGCATTTTAGGAGTGTGTCTACAGTGATCAAAGAATGTTGTGGAGGCTGGACAGGAAAGGACTGTGATGAACGTGTGTTTATGCAAATGCCAATAATTCCTTTCTTTAACTGTTTTGATTGATAAATTTAATGACTGATGACTCCCTAAATTAGTAACATTATTGTTATAAAGATTGTTTAATTTTACTAATACTAGACATAAACATTTTACTAACTAGGGCATCATCGGTCATTAGTAAAATTAGTAACATTATTATTATTATAAAGATTGTTAGCAAAATTAGTAACATTATTATTTGATTGATAATTATTTTTATTTGATGGTAGCTGTCTGTAATCCCCCTTGTTCTAATGGAGGAACCTGTGTTGGTCCAGGAACTTGCAAGTGTCTAGGTCCCTATGTGGGATTGACCTGTCAACATAATAGCATTGGTAATTAAATAATGATGATATTTTTAGTTGGAATATTTTCAATTGAGTAATTTAAGACAATTATGATCAGCTTTATTTTCAACAGTTATTCTCATAAATTTGTGGATGCATCTTTTGATTATGATACAGATTGTAGATTTATAATAATGTTTAGAAAACAATAAAGTAGAAAACAAATAATTCTAACATGCACTTCAAAAGTATTGTTAGGTATCTCAAGATTTTGACATGGCTCTAGAAAAGCATAGTTTCTGCAGAAGTGAAATAAATCATTGTTTGGAAGATGTAAATTATTAGTAATTCTGTAACCATTACTTCAGATGCATCTCATGGCTTGAAGTTCTGCTACAAGGGTTCAAAGTGTGACACAGAGGGAATAGGTCAGAAGGTCACCACAAGGGAGCATTGCTGTGATGTTCTAGGCGGGTATGGTTGGGGTATTTTTGGAGGAGAGTGCATATCATGCATGTACAAAAACAAGTCAGTCAATCTCAACAAGCCTCATGGTAAAACCATGTTTGTTTAATTTTGTTTGGTGTTATGAATTCTTCATCCACTCTTAATTGATATTAAATGCATCATTAAACTTATGGAAATGACGGGCTCAAGTTGGGTTTACGTCATGTTCATTGCACAGCTCACCAGTCTAAAGGAATGCCCCTCAGAAACGCAACACTATTTGGATTGCAATGCTTTTGAGTAATATGATTTTGAGATGTCGATTCTGAAGAGCGATGCATTTCATGTGTTAGATTTTTAGTTTCACTACAGAATAACATTGATAAAGACTGTAATAAAGTACTTGAATATCTATAATAAGTCTTGAATATATATAATGTAAATGCTACATCAATAGTAATAATGTGCTTCATTGCTCATGTCGTTCGACCGATTTCATTTTTAAAAACTAATTTCATTTTTAAAAAACCAATATCATTTAAAAAAAAGTTAATGTTGATTTGTTCTTCTTTATCATCACCGTGTCTATGTCTATCCTTGCAGTAATAGCCAATCCAGGTCACCTGACCTACAGGACGTGCATGTCTGGTGGCTCCAACTACTACAGAACTTTCGATGGCCTGGAATACTTCTTTCAGGGGAGGTGCACTTACACGTTGTTCACCGATTCCGTTATCTCGGTCACTGTCAAACTCATCAGCTGCGAGAGCTGCACTCTTTGCCAGAAGGTTGTGCTTTTTTCTCGGTCATTAGTAACGATCGTTAATATTAATAATAATTAATAATAATTAATAATTGTGCGCTTCTTAACGTAATTCCTTATTTTGAATCTGTAAAAATGAGCAGGAATTAAAGATAATCCTGAATGCCCATGAAACTGTAACCTCTCTTGGTGACAAAATCAAGGTAAATGACAAGGAGATCACGTTGCCTGCCTATGGTGGATATGCACTCAGAGGTTACTTTCCAATGTTAAATGTCGGCAAAGGCCGATCGCACGAGCGAGTCACTGTCGAGGCGATCCGAGCTTGTCGTCTCTATAGCGTCGTATCGTATCGTTCAAAAATATAGAAGATTACAAATTCACTAAAGATTTTCAAACAAATTCCCCTCGGACCAGGGTTGCATCTGGAAAGAAACGGAGACTACACATACCTGGATTATGGATTCTTCAGAGTCCGCTGGAACAACAACAGCAGCATCTTCCTGAGTGTCGACAAGGCGCTGACAGACAAGGAATACATGGGGCTCTGCGGAAATTCCGATGGCAATCCCTACAGTTTGTGTCCAGTTTAATTTCTTTGCGTTGATGTTATTATTTTATTTCTATTATAAAATTATTGAATATTATTTATTTAAATAAATAAAATAATAAAGTTCAAGTTGTTGCTATTAAGATGACTTGGTGAAACCAAACAAGCAGATGGCTTCGTGTCCCACAGAATTTGGAAATTTTTGGAAGGTTTATGATGATCAGGAGGTAAACTAAACACTTAATTTGGAATCTCCTTGCAAGATGGCCACATTAATTCTGAAGCTTTGATTAAATTGTGC
Source organism: Hirudo medicinalis (assembly GCA_011800805.1). Lineage (NCBI taxonomy): Eukaryota > Metazoa > Annelida > Clitellata > Hirudinida > Hirudinidae > Hirudo > Hirudo medicinalis. The sequence goes on from MPNW01000396.1 coordinate 69,416, forward strand.
ATCATTATAAAAAAAAAATAGCTCATTACACTGCATCTCCATCATTATTGTTCCTGAAATGATATTCTCAAAGGCTGTTTTAATATCATATATTTATAATGTTACATTACAAAAATCTTTGTATCATGGCAGTGTCCAGATGCAACAGACCTGACCTCAAAATGTTCAACTGACGATATGGAGGAAGAGGCATACTTGTCTTGCAATGTCTTGTTCAAACTTCCATTCACTCAATGTCATGATGCTGTGAGTACTTGGTGTCAGCTAGGGCAATGGTGATGACCTTGAATGATTTTAGCAGAGAAGGAGTCGTGATCTATTAAAATTACATAATTTAGACATAATCTAAAAATAAAAAATGCAAATGTTAGTACTTTAACTGAAATTATAAACACTTTTTTGCTTTCTGTAGATGGATGTCAGATACTTCTTTGAAAGGTGCATGTCCGACTACTGCAATGTCATGGGTAGCTTATTCTATGAGACCAGCAAGCACATGCAAGAGGATGACAAGAAACAATCTGTTTGCCTGGTACTCGAGAGCTACAGCCAGCAGTGTGCCAGCGCTGGGGTTCAGCTGGCCTGGAGGAACTCGACATTCTGTGGTATGCTATGTGATATAACAACAAGGGACCAGTTTAGATGCTTAGGTAGAAATATCATCCAGGATTTTGACATTATTTTATCTCCCACTTTATCTCTTAGAAACAATGACAATATTCTGAGGTCTTTGTATTCTGTGAAGATTCATGCTAATGGTATTAATCAATATATTCAAGTTGACTGTAGTTTGTAGGAGCTCTTTTAAGATTTTTTTCATCTTATTGATGACTAGAAATAATCCCATCGTTAATAAATCTATTAGCCTTCAAGTGTGCCAACGACATGGTCCACACGGACTGCATGCCTCGCTGCACGCGCACTTGTGCCAACCTGTACAACGTCCAGCCGTCCTCTTGCACTGCACCTCTCGAATGTGTACCTGGTTGTCAGTGCCCAGCAGGTAGAGATGTTTTTTCCTGAAGGTATTTTTTCTTGTCGGTATTTTTTTGTTTCAAGAGATTCATCGTCGACTCATTTATTGATCTTTTAGAAGTGGCAGTAACATGAGTGGGTTATTTGTTAGTTTTTTCCTACCATTCCTTCGTGTTGTTTAAGTTGTAAGGTACGTGTCACACCATTTCTTTCGAATACTTATATTGTCTACTAACCCTACATATTGTTCCAGGTAAATTTTTACACCTGGGGATGTGCTTCCTACCCGAGGAGTGTCCGTGCAGATATCAAGGGCAGTACTACGACCCTGGAAGAATTGTAACTATAGATTGCAACAAATGGTAGGAATTTTGTTATGGTGAAGATGGGCATTTAAAAAAAAGTACATAAAAAGGTATTGAAACATTCAGAACAACATTTTGGTGCAAGGCTTTGATCAATAATGACATTATCTCATCAGCTAATGTTAATGTCACTGCACCTTAGCAACAGCTTGCTGAGAAAATTTCATTCAAAAGAGATTTCACTCACTTGATGTTGCCTCAGTGATCACCATTGCTTTCAGCCATTACTCTTACATGGCTAATCATTCTGCAGTTGGAGAATATTTGTTAAAAACCTAAACTATTACTTGTCATTAACTAATCCAGTGCTAATGAGTTCATCATCATCAATGTTGCTGTTATTCTTAAAGTAAATGTTGCTCAAATCATTCTTATCAATGTTAATGTATCTATTGTTGGTATTTATTCAACGACCCTTATTTTCTGAATTATTATCATTAGTGCTCATCGCTTTATTACTCGTATTATTGGAACTGAGATCGTTCGTTAATATTTGTCGCCTCGAATAGCGAGTGTAGCTCCGGTCGATGGCGCTGTACGGAAGACGTCTGCTCTCGAACTTGCAAGGTATTTGGCTTGCAGCACTTTGAGACTTTCGACGGAAAGAAGTACGACTTCCACGGTCCTCCGTGTACCTACGTCCTCGTCGAGGCGAGTTTGGTTCCGAGAGCCTCGGTTTGGATTTTTTTCCTTTATTGAGCCGAACGAAAGAACAAAATATACGTGCAACTCGAGCAGAAAATAAAATTATGACGGCTCGAGGGTTAATGTAATTTTGGTTATGGTTATAGCAATAGCAATATATATAATACTAGTGATTAATTATTATACTTAATCTTAGTTTTAAATGCAACACAGAAGGGAATGAATGCTCGAAAGAATGAAGTTTTCCTAGCAAAAGGGGATCTTAAAATATCCTACACAGTGTCCAAATGCCTGCCTAAATCTGACCTCAGTTGCACTGACTCAGTGTCTGTCCTCTATTCAAGAGACAGCCAGGTAGTCTCATCTTTGTTGTCATTTTGTCCACACTATTACCATTACTTATGTCCAATTATTGACTGTTTTTGCCACAACATATTTGCAAATAATATTTATTGTAATAAATCTGATAATCGTGCTAGACTTCGACAAAATTGATTGCAAATAGTAATTTGAAATAATTATGCCGAATCTTACGTCGTAATTGCTGCATTCTGTTATAAGACGTTCGACGTGGAAGTGTGCAAGAGACTCTCTGTCAAGGTTAATGGCGAGAAGCTGCCCAATCCTCAGTTGAAACCATTCAGGAGTCCCCTCTTGTCGGTGAAGAAGATCTCGTCACACTTCGTGCTCATCAGTGGTTTTGGGTTCAGAGTGCTTTTTGGGCTGCACGGAGCCATCGAGATCAAGTTGGAACCTTTCTATTCTGGCATGGTCAGTAACTGAACAAACTATTCATTGCAATAGTCTCAATGATATTACCCAGGCAACTTCAGGTACCATTGGTACTTAGTAAACAATGATATTATAAATGGAAATTATTGAATTTTTTTTCCCAACTTTACAGGTAGCTGGTCTCTGTGGGAACATGGATGGTTCTGTACTGGATGACATGACCTCCAAGAACAACCTGGAAGAACCATTGATACCTTTTGCCATGTCTTATAGCAACTGTCCTGAAAAGCATGGTGAAGCAGTTGTGGGAAGGGATCCATGTTCTATGGATGTCTCTGTGAGTTGTTTTTCTGAAAAAATTATCTTAATGTAAATAAATTTTAAATAGAGTAATAGTTTTTGTTAACGTTCTTGCTACAATTATTGGCCATTAATTATTTATTTAATGTCTTTAATAAATATTATTATTATTATTACTTATTTATTTAGTTACCTTTACTGGTACTTATTTAATGTGTTTAACAATCATCCTACTCAAAGGCCAGTGAGCATGCCCACAAGATCTGTTCTAAGGTTGGCTCTCCACACATTTTCAAGAGTTGCCTTAAGAAGATTTCCTGGTCCCACTACAGGGAAATCTGCATCCATGACACCTGTGCTAATAGTAGCAGCTACGAGCCCCTGTGTTCCACTATGGCAGCATTGGCCCACATGTGTTGCCTAAATGGCGAGCAATTAGACTGGGTTGGGGCTGATCCCATGATGAAGGGATATTGTGGAGGTGTGCTTTATGGATGTTTTGCATTCACGTTTAGTTTGTAAGATATTGATCACTGAATGTTATGGATTTATTCGATTAGTGATTCCTAATGATAATTTGATATTAGACATTTTGAATCATTTAACAAGGAAGAGAAAAATTGACATAACTTGCATGAAAGAGCCATGATGATGTATATCCTGAATATTTTAATGTCCACTTAATTTAATTTGTCAGAGGACTATGTGCCCGGATCAAAAATGGAATACACCGAGAACCTGCCCAAGTACCAAACGTGTCGAGAAGTTCAGGCCAGGGATTCCTTGAGATCGGATGAGTGCATGGCCGGAGTTCACTGCAAGGGCAACAAACTGCTAGATGATTATGGAAAGTGTAAGTTCTTGAAGGAATGTACCTGTTATGATGCTTCCACTCAGACTGTGCATGACCCTGGAGCTGTCATCACCAAGAGCTGTGCAACATGGTAGGTGGTCTGTTTTTGTGTTTTTACTATGCTGTGCATAATTGTCATTGCTGCGATGTTGATGACATTTTATCAATTATCAGAGCAATTAATAAATAAGACAATTATCATTAATAATAATAATAATAATAATAATAATAACGATTAAATTTAGGTTGAAGTTTGAATATATTTTCTTCTGTTAGTTAGAAACATTAGTTAGAATACATCAGTATTTGAAAATAACTGATCGTAAGTTACCTAGAAGATGGTTCATTACACAACTCTTATTTCAAAACTCTGGCCAATCACCTAACCAGCCATTGAAGGCTGTTATGAATCAACCAATTGAATTTATTTCCCAAAAGCACCTGTCAAGACGCAGCATGGAACTGTTCAAATGGGATATGTGCCAACAAAGTGGAATGTCCTGGGAATCAAATTCACAGGAAGGATTTGAAATCCTGTGGAAGAACCTGCTCCACGATTCATCAATGCCTGGGTCACGAACCATTGGTCGAGGGCTGCGGTTGCCCGGACGGTCAGGTGCTTTCTGACGAGGTTGGTTTATTTGCAGGATAGAAAATCTATCTTACAGACACATTTGTATTTTACAAAAATTATTTTATTTGGTCTGTTCAGGGCCTGTGCATATCACCAAGTAAATGTCCATGTAAATACAACTCTGTCTATTACAAGCCTAATGAAGTGGTTACTGTGGGCTGTAAAGTCTAGTGAGTACCTTATAAATTAAATTCGACAATTTTTGTGAATTTCATGATCTTCCCGGCTTTCAAAAGATTAAATGCACCCTTAAATGTCATTTGTATTGTCGAGCACCATATTTCTTTCCTTCAGTGAGTAAGGACTGTTATGTTGACATTCATATTTAATCCATGGTTTGTCACTGTTTCTTATTTAGAACATTGACATTTCACACTTGAATTATGCCTTGTAATATTTGAATTGTTCTCAATATTTAATTTACCTAAATTTTGCATTCTTTTTCAAGTAGAAATAACATATGACAATGATCCATTTACCAGCAAGTGTAGGAAGCAAAAGTGGGAGCTGCTCGAAGATAAGGACTGCAAGGCCAGCTGCTTTGCATCTGGCGACCCACACTATCAGACCTTCGACGGGTACCACTACACCTACCAGGGCGGTTGCCAGTACATCCTGTCGAGGACCAAGAAGACTTACGGCAGCCCGTCATCGCCGTCAAAGTCCGAGGGAGAGGATGAATCAAAAGAATATTCTGGCAAGAAAATGGTGGAGGAATTTGTGGTGATGGCCCATAACGTACCTTGTGGAACATCGGGCGTGACTTGCACAAAGCTCATTGATGTCAGGGTTGGTGGATCTTTGCACCTTCAACTCATCCAGGGAAGAGCACCCACAGTCAACAACCAGTCAGTTGTTTGTTTGTTTGTTTGAGAGTCCTCTTGGAAGTTAAGCATTTAAAGACTGCAACATACCTTTTGTATCTTTATTCTTATTGTTTACACTTTAAGTGCAACATGTTTTCCTGTGGTTAAAATCCAGTCCATCATCTCTTCATGTTTTAACCTCGATTCTTTACTATCCATTTAAAAACAATCCTTAATTCATTTCAAACGATATAGTTATGTTTTTGAATTATGTTTCTTTTGCCAATTAATGAACGGCAAATGTTCCGAAGTGTTGCTAAATGATTGATGCTCAAAAAACTTGTCGATTGAGGCAAATGCAGTTTAATAATAATGATGATGATAATAATAATAATAATAATAACAAGTCATTGCTTTTTGTAGATCTCTGGATTCACAGTTTGGAGAGAAGGGAGGGGAATTTAAGTTCAATGGTGGATTCGTCACCAACAATGGGATGTTTGTATTTGCCTCATTTGAAGCTGGTCTTGAAATTCTATGGGATGGAGGCAAGCATAAAGTTCACTTTTAATTCTCTAAATTACTTAATATAAACTTCTAACAGTTAAAAAAAAGTTAAACAAACTTTAAATATTGTGAATGTAAATACTCTTTCCAGCCACTCGAATTTACATCATGCTGCCATCCAAGTACTCTGGCAAGATCGAGGGCTTATGTGGGGACTATGATGGAAATTACCTCAATGATTTCTCGGAGCTGTCAGAAGGCAATCTGGCAAAAACGCCCAATGAATTTGCCAGACTCTGGAAGACTTCCCCTCTCTGCCCTGATCCTGATCTCCCACAGGATTTTGATCCATGCATGGTAAAGGAATTTGTTTCTTGAGTTTTTACTTATAAAATTATTATGCAGGAGAATTGGGCATTTATTTAGAAAAATGTATTTAAATATTAGTTTTTTGATAATGAATTAAATTAATTGCGGGCATCAGCCTGATAAAACACGAGATATCACGAGTAATAAATTCTAGGTCTCAAATTTCTACTCCGTAGGTTCATCCGCACAGAGCCGACTGGGCCAAGCAGTCGTGCAGCATCATCACCGATGGCCACATCTTCAGGCAATGTAGACTCAAAGTAACCAACTTCATGGACTTTTACAAAGACTGTCTTTACGATGCTTGTGGGTGAGTGGCTTGCCTCAGTTAACCTAGGATTATTTTGATCTATACCCTTGTGAATAATATTCTACATTTACAATCCCTTGAAATGTAAATACTTGAATATCGAATTATTGAATTATTTCCAGATGTGATAGCGGTGGTGACTGTGAATGTCTGTGCACTGCAGTGGCAGCTTTTGCAAAGGAATGCAATGATCAAGGAATTTATGTCTCGTGGAGGAGTCAGCACTTTTGTCGTTAGTTGATCGACTGATTGAGCATCATTAATTCTCTTTTAAATTATTTCAGTGCATGAGATTCAAATGGATTATGGATTATCATAATTTCCATGTAAATCGTTAAATTATATTCAAACTGTTAGCATCCTGTGCTTCATCTTCGTAAGACTTCATAACTAAATGATATTGATTTTTTTTCTATACCAAATTAAACCTGAATGCTAACAGAATCGTTTGTCTCGTGAAATAAATTATTTCATGCAAACAGCCATCATGTGTTATGGAGAGAAAGTATACAAAGAATGTGCCTCTCCATGCAAGCAGACCTGCTCAGAGTCCAGTAGGCAGCACTCCACTGTCGTCTGCAAGGATGCTTTGTGTGTTGAGGGATGTGTTTGCCCAGATGGAAAAGTGGAATCAGGTGAATAGTACTATTTCTGGCAGTAATGATAATTTCAAACAGTACATGATTATTGTTAGCAATGATCAGTAACAAAGTTGTGGATTTTAATTATGTCAATGCTAATAATTGATTAACTGAGAATGATGCATTACGAACTCATTATTGGTTCCTGCATATAAAAATATGAACCAATAGACGATGGGAGCTGCGTAGACATATCGGAATGTCCATGCACCTACGAGGGCAACAAAACGGTCGCTGCCGGTTCTTATCTTCAACGGAATTGCCAAAACTGGTGCGTCTGTTTAAAAGCTAAAATGTGCCTGATGTACTGTTTAGTATGCTTACCGTGCATTCAATAGCTCATTAGCTAATAACTTTTCAAATAGAATTCAGAATTCTGGTTCAGAACCAGTGATTTAGATGTCAGAGATTTTGCATTGGAGCGACTATAAAAATAATCGATGTCGTTGTTTCCATCTTTGCATTCATTTTCACAGTTACTTTTTTTTTTGTTACAGCATGCCACATAATTGTGTGTGTGTGTTAATTAACGTCCATTTCATAACTAGATGATTAGGACGAGCCACATAATTGTCAGAATTCTGTTTTTATTTACCAAATAAGTGTGCATGCATAAGGTTAAGGTAAAACTCACTCATGACATATTAAAATGAGTTTATTAATATTTTGACACCTTCAATCTCATAAAGCACATGCACTGATGGGACATTGAAGTGTACCGGTACACCCTGCAACATGGAGCCCGTTTGCCTCCCCGACGAATTTCTGTGCATGGACAAGAGCAGATGCATCTCCATGAAGTACGTCTGTGACCACCATTTCGACTGTGATGACAAGTCCGACGAGCGGAACTGTGGTAGGTTTTAGCTTTAGATTATTATTTATACAATATCGAAGCTTTTTTAAATTTATTTATTTGCAACAGCACTTCAAAGATAATAAAATACATGCATTGTCACATGTTTAGCTTATGACTTATATTTTTTGTATTTTATATCATTGCCTGCTTGGCAATTTTGTACTTGGTTTGCTTGGATGAATCCCATGATTTCATGATTTGATAAGTAAAACATTGAAAGTGGAGTTGATTTAACCTGAAATAGTTTTCATGATTAACATTATTAATTCTTACAATTTAATTCTCATTGCTTTTATCGCTGCAGTTTATTCGTGCAACCCCGACCAATACACATGTGCGTCGGACGGAGAATGCATCGCTTTCTACAAGGTCTGCGACGGCGTTGCCGACTGTGCCGACAGCAGCGACGAGACCTCAGAAAAGTGTCGTGAGTCGCTTCTTGTTCCTCTCTCGGTGCTCTCAGCACTTTTGTACTTTTTAACAAATCTTTCAAGTGCCTTACACATCCGAACAGGAAGGCACTTTTTAATCTCTCTACCATTTATGTTGCTATTGTTGCAGTTGGTAAACTAATTTGTTATTCAAATTCTACTCGAGAATCCTTCTGCGAGGCACCGAACTTCTTCCAATGCGACAGCAGGAGGTGCATCGTGCGACAGTTTGTTTGCGACTATCAAAACGACTGCGGCGTCGGGGACGATTCGGACGAGAAAAACTGCACGTGTGAGTGATACTTCACGAGCCATTCCTATCAGTCATTTGAGATTTCCTTGTCATTCTGACTTTATTTAAGACTAAGTAGACAAGTTCTCAGTATTATTATTACTGTTGTTTCATGTTTACATGTTTCGTGATAACTTTTATTGTTTCTTTGGTTATCATTATTAATTTTTTTATTATTTTGCCTTTAAACAACCTCGACAAGACTGCGACAAGATATCATACAGGTGCTTCACTGGAATCTGCCTCCCGATGTGGATGAGATGCGATGGACACGATGATTGCGGAGACAACAGTGACGAGATGAACTGCGGTGAGTTGTCATCGTTGCCAACTTAGCAATTTTGCAATGACAATTAGTTGGTTTTCTACTCTTAATTTATTATATTTTCTAAGTATGTTTGTATTCTCTATTAATAACTTCATTATTGCTTTTTATTTCTGATAGCAGTAGTAACTATTTCTACTAACAATAATAATTTGGATTGTGATTTAATTTCATGAGATGAGATATGAGATGAGATGTTAAATGTTTTGATTATCTTAAACAGTTTGCAAGGACGAAGTGGTTTCTATTGAGAAGAGGCTTCGTGATTTTGAAATTTTACCTCCTGACATCAAAAAGGTCATACTGCCTGAGCTAACCAATCAGGTGCAGCTGGTGGAAGGTCAACCGATCATCATCCGCTTTAAGGTCGGCCACTGACCTCACAAAAATAACTGCCAGACCAATTTCCACAATTTTATCTTGAACTACTTAAAAAGGGTGAGGGCAAATCAAGATTCATTGAAGTAAGTCTCTGGGCCAGCAATGTTGGACAAGCAACATTGCTACTGTTCAATAGCAGGAAGATTCCTCCATCCAGCTATCCAAAGGACCTTGAAAGTTATTTCCAATCCATGGAGGCAGCTGCTGTAGGTTTTGATCTCCACAAATTGTTATACCTTTTGTTAACATAGTACTGCCCACAATAGATGCAAACTGATGATCTTACATCACCATTATTATAATTTGTATACATTATCCTCCCTCTCAGGAGTACAAATGGATTTCAAAGAGCAACACCGAACCTATGCAGCAGATAGTTTTTATAATGAATGAGGTCATCTGGTCCGATGTGGCTAAGCTGACCTTCAAGATGTTCGACTCTGAAACCGACATCTCCGTCAAGGGTCTTTCTGTCAAAGTCTGCTATGATGGTAAACATATCTTTGTAGACCTGTAGTGGAATCCGATTTTGTTCTTTTGCAAATCAATGTCCTTAATTCTTTAATTCTAATTAAAGAAGACATTGTTCAAGAAACAGAAAATACTGACTAAAACTGTGATGTAATTTTTTTTATAAATTTAAAAGCTATTTATTTGACATTTACTTAGGAGATGATTTCAAATTTATAACCTAGTGATATTTTTTAATTAGAAATGTAATATTTATTGATGGATTATTTGCTCTCAATTAAATATTTCTGCATTTCTTTAGGAAAATTGACAGAAGAAGTAACTCCTGAGTTTGGTAAATGACCTCTAATTTATCATGAGATTGATTAAAATTAATGAATAATTACAAGTCATTTCATGGAGATTACTCCATTTACTGGCCTGTATCTATGTGGTCATCTCCTATCTGTACTGGATTTTATTCCTTTAATATGCTTTCACAATGTTTTGGAACTATGAGTGTTCTGTAATTACGATTCAAATTTTATTACCATAATTTCACATAAAGAAATGCTCAGATGAAAAGGTTTATGTTTGTATTTATGATGTATTTACTGACAGAACCATACCCAGGCATTACAACCATCCCCCCATCAGAGGCTCCCCAGAACTGCAGCTCAGATGAGAATCTCTACTTCTACAACTACATGAACTCACAGGAATTCAGGATAACTTCAGATACCTATAATGATGCCAAGAAGAGTCTCCTTGGATCCCATTGGACATTCAGCACCAAAGATTCCAATCTCCTCCTCTTCAGAAAGAAGGGATCCGACTGGTTCATTCCAGTTGTCATTCGTTTTAAGATCAGAAATGCCAATGCTGTAAAGTTTACTTTCTACGACTACAATAAAAACAAGATCTCATCACAGAAGGTGGTTTCTTGATTCAATTATTTTTTTATTATTAATTATAAGAGAAGATGGAAATTACATCCCCAATAGCATATTACAATTTCTCATATTTGATGTCTAAAAGACTTGCCCTTAATGATGATATATTGATTAATTGTGCATTAACTCCAGAAACAAGTCCCAGTCTCTGACTCTACATGGTTTGAAGTGGTATATACAAGTTCAGGTGATCACTCGAGAGTGTACATGCTGGAGATTGACTTCTTTAAACACCGACCTTCAAGGGACATTGAGATCAAGGATTTCTCCATGAAAGCCTGCCTTTGGTTAAGTAAGCAACTTTATTATTTGTTAGTCAAATATATTATATTTTAGAATTGGCATCATATCCATTAATTTTTTATTGTATGGCAGATGTTTGAGTTCCAAATGTTTTATTTAGAGTGGTTTTTAAACTTACCAGCTATCATTAATACAACGTATTCTTTGTGAATTCTATTGAAACTCTGTCCAGTGTATTGCATGTATTCTTTTTATTGGACGTAAATTCTATGAAATACATAGAGTGCCACATCTTGGCATGGTGCCACTGCACACGGGTCTCTACCAACCAAAGAAACTTTTTTTGGCTTGTTGGGTGGGGGGCAGCAACAGGACTTGCGCAGAGGCTTGCGGGCCTCCACCTGGGTAAATCCAGTGCTGAAGCTATTGATGAAGCAAATCGACTTATACAAATGAATTCTTTTTTTATTTTAGTATAAAAATGATGTTAATTATACTTAGACTAATGGTAAATAATAAAAATAGTATCGGTTAGTTACAACAAAAGCAATAAGATCGATGATGATGATGATAATTGATGCAGAAAAGTCTGTTACGTACAAACCAACAAAGAAGCCTATTTCTGGAGCACCAACTGTCGAATGGGGGGAAGAACAAGAATCATCTTTCACAACTGAGATTGAATCCAGAGCAACTCCTTTGTTACCTGGATATGAAAAGAGCACAACAGTAGTGACGACACACAGAGCTACTGAGTATCCAACTGATCAGACATACCCAACTACCAAGAAGAAAAAGAAGAGTACAACCACCACCCCTTTGGTTGCATATCCCGAAAAGGAACATGAAACAACAATTGAATATTTTCCATCTGTAGTGCTGGAAACAACGCCAAGTTATCCAGCTACAGAAAGATATCCCACAACCAAAGGAACAAAAATAAGAAAGACCACAACCATGCATCCAGGTATTTATCCACCTGAAGAGCATAAAACTACAACCAAATGGAGGAAAAAGAAGACTACAACATATTCACTTGAGGCATCTTCAACTTACCTGAGTTTTCCAATAGAAGAATTGGAAACAACAACTGTGGAACAATATCCAACCACCACCAAGCCTAAAAAAACAAGAACAACCACTACCTATCCATATATCTACCCTCGCAAAGAGACAACATTGTCTGAGGAATATGAAAAGCTGACAGAATACCCTGAAGATGAAGAGTATGACGAAACACCTTTCTATACATTTGAGATCCCAGAGTCTACAGAAGAGTATCCAGTCGAAAAATATGAAACAGTAACCACTTATCTACCTGGTGAACATAAAACCAAGATCACAACTGTTAAAGGAAGGAAGCACAAAACAACTATTGCATACACTCAGCAATTGGTAAGTCAAACACAAGTCTTAGAGCCAACTACTGAAGCACCAGTGGAAGAACCATATCCTACAACCAAGGAACGGAAAAGGAAGACCACAACCACTCCTTTAGATGTCTATCCACCTGAGTCTAGTCCAGGTTATCCAGTGGAAGTCCCAGAGACAACAGAAGAGTCATATCCTACAACCAAAATAAAGAAGAGAAAGACCACAACCATTCCTTTGGGTGTCTATCCACCTGAGTATAGTCCAGGTTATCCAGTGGAAGTTCCAGAGACAACAGAAGAGCCATACCCTACAACCAAGGAACGAAAAGGGAAGACCACAACCACTCCTTCGGGTGTCTATCCACCTGAGTCTAGTCCAGGTTATCCAGTGGAAATCCCAGAGACTACAGAAGAGTCATACCCTACAACCAAAATAAAGAAGAGAAAGACCACATCCACTCCTTCGGGTGTCTATCCACCTGAGTCTAGTCCAGGTTATCCAGTGGAAGTTCCAGAGACAACAGAAGAGTCATACCCTACAACCAAGGAACGGAAAAGGAAGACCACAACCACTTCTTCGGGTGTTTATCCACCTGAGTCTAGTCCAGGTTATCCAGTGGAAATCCCAGAGACAACAGAAGAGCCATACCCTACAACCAAGGAACGGAAAGGGAAGACCACAACCACTCCTTCGGGTGT
>MPNW01000396.1:83839-98405 GCA_011800805.1 Hirudo medicinalis
TTATCCAGTGGAAGTTCCAGAGACTACAGAAGAGTCATACCCTACAACCAAGGAACGGAAAAGGAAGACCACAACCATTCCTTCGGGTGTCTCTCCACCTGAGTATAGTCCAGGTTATCCAGTGGAAGTTCCAGAGACTACTGAAGAGCCATACCATACAACCAAGGAACGGAAAAGGAAGACCACAACCACACCGTCAGAGGAGTTTGACTTAACCTTTGGCCACATTGATGAAACAAGGAAGGGAAAGATATCTCCAACATCATCTAAACAGGTGACTACTACTTATCCATTCACCCCAACGTCTGGTCGTTCTGGCCAACCAGTAATTGAACGAACAACAAAGACTGGACGAAAGGCCACTACTCCATCATATCCTTCTGAAGCCCCAGAATCAACTCCCCTCTATGTAATAGCAGGAGAGGAGACCACAACAGTTTATGGTCCACTAATACCCAAGGTTATTTCTCCTGATCTACCTGAAGAGAAATACATACCTCCTATGCCAAGCTATGAAGTGAAATCGACCCCTTCAACCACTCCCTGCCCTTTCAGGGACAAATCGATTCCTTCGAGAACTTCTCCAAGAATTACAGTTTCCACGGCTACTGTGCATTTCTACGGTCCGACCTGTTCGGTTGACCGAAGCACTCTGTCGATGCACCAATTATCTGCTCCAGATTATGACAATGGTCCAATTGGTTGGATTGAAAAGGACAACAATGTCACCTGGTTTGCTACTTCAGAGGAGGAGTATGTCTACCTGTTCGATGAAGTTGATGAGAACGTTGAAGTTCACATTTCTGCCTGTGAATCATGGTAAGTATATAAATTTATGAACTGCTTACTTACCTTGTAAATTCTACAAATTAAAAATGGTTAAGAACACTTGTGAAAAATTTAATTTAAGTTGCAATTTTGAATGTGATACTTATCAGATGGTATTATTACCTATTGTTTCAGTGTTTGTCAGCCCAACGGACACTTCTCATGCAAGGTTGAGTGATGTTCGATAATTATAATTAATTGTTGAGGGGTTGCTTACCTATTAACCATCAAATACATTTATGTTAATCACAGAACAAGTGTAAGATAAATAAAAAAAAGCTTGTATAATGTAAAGATGTTATTTGGATTTCTTGAGCATTGACATTGAGTAAGGAACTGATATTATCAATTATTATCAAGTATTACATTCAATTATTATTATTATTATTATTATTATTATTTAATTTACCTATTATTATGATCCAATGCAATAACTTGTCAATTATGAATATGACTAATCATAGTTTATTAATTGACTGCTATCTCAATAAAGAATAAAAGCTCTGAATGGCCTGATACCATGAACTCCTGCCTGATCCACAAATGTGTTGATGGAGACAAGATAACAAAGAATCTATCTTCCATTTGCAACTGCACAAAGGTGCTTAAAATTTGTATTCATTATTAGTTATGTATATTCCATACAACATAACATGCTCAAACTCTAGGATCAGATCAAGATCACCAACATTCCTGGAGTTTGTTGCAAGTGCATCTCTATACCACGTAACATTTTTGTGCTCGGATTTTTCATAATTAAGCTCTCCACTTCTAAGCTTTATAATTTCATAAAATTAAAGCTCCTCCAAAAGCTGAAAAGTGTTCCTTGAAAACTGCCCTTGTGCAGTTAGAGGTTCCAGGACCTGGAAGAGGTGACTTTTGCAAGTCCAAGAACAAGGTAAACATGACCTACTGCGCTGGATCCTGCCCTGGTATGAGCTTGCCTCATGTCAGAAATGCAGATGGAAGTGTAGTGGAGGCAAACATGAAAGTTCTGGAAGGCTGGAAAGCAAAGAATGAATGCCTCTGCTGTGTGGGAGTGAAAATCAGTGAGGAAGCTCATGAGTTGGACTGCAGCAAGAGTTATGGTCATATGAAGATCAAGCTGGATACATTCTCCCATTGCAACTGCCTACCTTGCGCAGATGTTCGTGGATAGAAAAGCTGTGAGTTGATGCTTGGATTCTCTTGTTAAAGGTCCTCATTGCAGATATTAAAGAGTCCACTCATTAGTGAATATAATTAAGATTTTAAATATTTTGATCTTAAAGTAGCTTTCTAACTAAAAAAGTTGTACCAGTCATTTCCGGCCATCCTAGTTATTACTCAACACTGCTATCATCTGCCTTAACATACCTTATAACTGATACAAATCCATTACATTAGCAAGAAATGTTGTCAAATCAGACAGTTGTTGAATGATCCCACAACGATGTCATGACAAATGTTTTTATTTATTTCAAGGGTCTCAAAGATCACTGTAATCTAGAGGATTTGAGGAGAAGATTCTAGTCTGTTGGCCTTGCCTCTTTTTGCTTAATGGACATCAACAACAAGAATGATGATGATGATGATGATCACTATGACATTATTTATTCATTTGATTAAATTATAATTTATTTACTTTACAAAATTATTCTTTTCATCGATCAAATTCACGTTCAAAAATGTAATTGGGCACAAAATAAAATCATTTCTTGCAATCTAAAGATATAGATTATTATGTCAGCAAAATTTTAATTAAAAAAATAAAAACGAATAAGTGATGATATGCTTGATATGGGCTAAAAACAACAATAAATAGTCATTGTTACAGTGAATGCATTCGATGTGACAGTAGCAACAAAGTGTAATAAGGGTCGGACAGCTACAAATGAGCTCCTGAATGAAATCAACTCTTTAAAGTGTCTCAGATGTGCATGCAAGCCTCCAAAAGCTGATGTCTAAAACAGGTCAAGTTTAATGGGTGGATAGATCGGAAATAATTGGACCTCGGTATTGTCGACATTAATTGATGACAATGTCGTCAACATCAAATGTGATGTCAATGACAAGACCTGACAATTAATTCCTTATCGGTAGATGTCAGGATTGATAATTGTAAGTCTCTTGGCAAGTTTATGTGGAAGTTTTTGCCGAGATGAAGTCGACTTGTCAACACTCACGTCGCCATTTTTACCAAAAATTATAATAATCCTGGAATGCAAGGCATTTGTCATAGTCTTAGCACAGAAGAAAAGAAAAAAAGCCAGGCAAAGAGTGTAAGGCATGCAAGAGCACCACAAATTGCAAGAACTTGGAATGTGGCAAAGGCACAGCTAAGCTTTGATAAAATTCACAATCAAGAAATATAAATAATAAAATTATAATAAGTAAAAGTGAATCGTATTCTGCAACTCTCGGGGGTCAAGGCACGGTTCGGCTTCGTCTTCGGCCTCTCGTTTCGTTCATTTCTTTTTCTCCCCTTCAATAGATCCAATTTAACAATATATATTGTTACAGAATATTGATTATAAAGCATGGCCAGTCAATGTATATAATGACAAGATACCTAGTGATGACTCTCTCTTCTTCTTCAGTGCCTCATCCTCTTTCAAATACCTTTGAAGAATTCAAACGAGTCGAAGTGAAAACTTAGATGCTTTACAGATTTGTGTTAAAAAACATGTAATTGCTTCTTATGCATTACTATGTCATGTTAGTGGTAAGGTAAGAAAATTGGTCAAGTTGGTCATGGTGACTCACAATAAAAGGGGAATTAAATTAATTACACATATTCATTAGAATGTTCATCAAAATGCTGGCAAACATTTTGTTAAACAATTGATTATAAGGAAGCAAAATGTTGCGACGAATGAGGCCGACAATTATCACCTGATCCTATCATCTTCCTGGCTATCAACGATGCTACTTCTCTTTCCAACGATGTCCAGAAGTTTCTTGATGAGCTGGTCCTCTTTGCGTCTTTGAGTTGAATTCTTTTCTTTCTCTGTTACGCACAACTGCTTATTGATACGAGATAGTGATTTAACAAATATTCAAATGTTGATGGGATTCTGACTGCAAGTTTGTCAAGTAGATGCTGTCATTTGTTTTGTTGCTTGTTTTCTTAATAAAGTAATCAAGTAATTGATCGTCAATCTAAAAGTAATTGTTATCTTGCAATGCAATACATCACATGGGCACACAACACACATTCAGATTCGAATAGGAATCTCAAGCTCTTCGTAGCATCGTACATCATTCATGAAAAGCCGTAAATAAAACTTTAAATTCCTTTGAAATCTCATGCACATGTCAAGCAAATTATTTAATAAAACTAAATATGGCAAACAAAAGTATCATGTGTCAACCCTAAAAATGTTTTTTTTTGTGAATGCTTTCTGTATCATATTTTCAATATCATAGCTATTATCACTATAATTCATGCTTATGTTACTGTTAATGTAAGTATGTAACATGCATATATATACAACAATATGCAGTCAATAACAACAACATGCTTATTTTCATTCAAAATTAAAATCAACATGATATTTGATCATTTATTTTTTTATTAAGAAAAAGAAAGCATTTATGAAGAAAATCCATGACAAATAAAATAAATTTCACCAGGTATCATCATCAGGGTCCTCAGTTGTGCCTCAATGTTTGCCTGTTCCTTCTCCAAGTCCAGTTGCTGGCATCTGAGATTAAGGTAATGACAATGGGAATGAGCAGCATAAAATGTTGAAGATGGCAAAAGTGAGTATTATAAAATACAACAAACCTTATGTGACAAAATAATAAGTTATTATGCTATGTTATTATAATTATCCTAGAACTGAGAAATATCAGAGTAATAAAATAGAAATCAGTGCAATGCATAGCACGTGGTACTGATAACGATAACAAGGTGATTCAAAAAGCAGCAATTGCTTGGCTAAATGAATCATGCATTCCGTGAGGGATTTTAAAACGTGCCTCTTTGAATGCTCACCGTGCAAGGACCACCGCTGAGTTGTTCACGAAGCATGCAGTGAAATAAGACTTTCTTAATTTAGGAATTGAACCACTAAACTTTGAATAGATGGATGGATGGATGAACAGATGAATGAATGAATAGATGAATGAGAGGATGAATGAGTGAATAAATTAGGCAAAAGTCATGTAGAATTAAGGAGTAGGGCGATGGATGAGTGCATAAAGAGTGGCCTGAGTGGGAGGATGGCAATATGAATGGATAGCTGAAGAGAACAATCAAAAAGAATAAATAAATGAGTGAAATGATTAGACAAATGGATTTAAGACAATTAACTGTTAACACTGGGAAAAGTAAAATAAATAATTTAACGGAAGGCTAATAACAGCTAATTATTGAATTGAATGGAGTGACCAGGTGGATGCATGAGTCGATGGATGGATGGGTTTGTGGGTGACTGGTGGATTGGTTGCCCTGATGCTCACCTGTAACGCAGGTCGGTCTCATCCCTCACGAGTTCATTCCTGTCGTTTATCATGTTAAACCATAGGACCATGTTGACGTCGGACAGCGAGTCAGGGTTGTCTGCCGATGAGAAGTGAAGTGATGACTAATCACTGTTGATCCTAGGTCATGTTGAGACATCATTGACGAGTACCATCGTCACATTCACTAGTGTCATGATCGACAAGTTTAGCAACAATTCTCACTCCACACAATGATTGCATCAATTAAAGGGAAGGAATGCTACATAAATGCTTAATAAAAAGTGCCTCTGACACTATGCATAATTAATAATAATAATAATAATAATAATAATAATAATAATAACAACAATAATAATAATAATAATAATAATAACAATAACAATAATAATAATAAAAACAATAGCAATAGCAATAACAATAATAATAATAATAGCAATAGCAATAGCAATAGCAATAGCAATAGCAATAACAATAATAATAATNCAAATTAATTTCTAAGCTTTTTCGTGTGCCTTTTGTCTGTTGCTCGAATGTTTTTTTGTTTGTTTGTTTACATTTTCCTTGGTCATGTAAGCGGCTGAAAGCCCTTTGACCTCGTGTGAATAAAATAGATAGATAAAATGCCATAAAAATCAGGGCTACTTAACCATCATCAAAAAAACATCAATGCCAATGTTGCTTTTAAGCTCGCAAAAACACCACTAATGAATAAGATTCATTTATTATTTATTAATAATAATAATAATAATAATAATAATTTACATTCCTGCATGGTAATGGTATAGTCTTAATGTGCCATTTTCGAAACCCAGCCTGCACTGCCGCAAGCACCCTCGGGAAGGAGTGCTATATAAATGGTTGACAAAAAGTGCCTCTGACATATATGCATATGGCGTTTTGTAAATGAACTACATTTACGTTTACAAGACGAATGCTGTGGGTATTTGAAGAAACCATTTGGTTAAGCTTAAAATGCTAATTACTTGAATAATTAATTTATTTATTTATTTACTAACCACTCCTGATGACTTGCTCCAGGATCCTCCCTTCGGTTTCAATTTTCTTTAATTTCTCGTCAATCGACCTCAACTTCTTGTATATTTCATTCTTCTCAACCTGTCCTTGGGAAAGCATTGATATTTCCACAAAAAATGTGACAATTCTACTAGCTTCTTATTGCAAATACGAATCCAACCAGAACTCACATCGGCCTTGCAAGTTATGGGCACGAAAAGAGACTCGGGTTCTGGTTCGTCGAAGGAAACAGACTCAAAATAGAACTTGGACTGAGGTAAGATCTTCTTTTTCGACGGGGGCTCGGAAGGCCTCGGAGGTGGTCGATTAGGAAGGTTGGCCAGGGGATGGAAGTCAGTGGGGAAAGTGCTGCAGACAACCTGATGGGGTTTGTAGTCCCTGCTCCCTAAGTTTGTGTTCCTCGGAGAAGATGAATCTGAAAATTTTTCGGGAGAATGAGAACGAGGAGGTTTCGCAGGAGCAACCCTGAGAGGTTTGGCATCATGACCTAAAGGCCACGGATGAACTTTAAGGATGGAGGGCAGGGATGTTGACGATGAAGTCGCTTGGATGGAAACAGGAAGCGGAGGTCTCGGAGGAGGAGATTTGGATTTTTTGGGTACGAGGAGTGATTTGTGTCGAGGAAGAGCTTTGACTAACGGTCTCCTTTCATCCGTCGGAGCGGAAATTTTCTCAGGAAGTAACTCGAGAGTGTCTCCTTCTGTCGAATACCTCACTCCCTTCTTGATTCGGGGTTTTGGAATGGGTGTGGAGTTTATCACATCACCGACCTTTTCACGCAAAATCTCATCCTTTACCAAATGCTTTAATTTAATGGGTTTCTTCTGAGGGTAAGTCTCAATGACAGAACTTTCAAGGTGCAAGTGACCATCGGCTTTATAAACGGATAAACCTCGGGGAGGAACTTGGGGGGAGGTTCTGCTCGGCAAGCGTTCCCTCGCAATGGAGATCTCTCCAACAGAACTCGAAGGCTTACTTGACTCTGCAATACTTCTTAGTGTTGTAAGTTTTTGCCCTGACATCTCAGAGTTGCCAAAAGGTCTGGTGTTTCTCGATGTTCTCTCTGGCTCAGTTGCCTTTGCTGTAAAATTATGATTCAATACAGATGATGTTGCTTTAGAAAGTATTGAGATGGGCCGCGATTTAAAAGGAAATTCGGAAGATGTTGACGTTATGAAGGTGTCACCTATGATTGAATCCTGAAATTGAATTGATTTTCCTTTCGTATTCGTGTTCAACGTGTTGTCTCCACGCATGACTGACATCGAGAGCCTGTGGGAGTCACCCCCTTCAACCACGTGGTCTATTACAGACAGCCGACTATCCCTGCCCATCTTGACCGTAGAATCAGATCCGCTGGAACTCAAGTCATCTGAGCTAGTCATTTTATTGTTCAATCTGGTGGCGATTTGATCGAATAATTTGTTGTTGGTGTTGGCATCTGTGATTCGTGGTGGAACAGGTCTCGCTTCACTGCTCGTCACTTTCTCCAGTTTGAAATTCTTCAGAACCACTTCATTCAGCTTGCCCTCTTGCGGTCTATTCAACGACAATAGAGTGTCAGAATAAGATGAAAGAACAGGAAGAACAGTGTTGGTGCTATATGCAGCCAGATGAGGAGATGTTGTTATTGTCGTTTGGTACAAATTATGTCCAGTGGCATGAAGTTCAGAATTCTCTAGAAGAGCATTCTTCAAGTTGCATGAATTTTTGTTTCCATCAGAGATTGAAACCTGGACAGGAACTTTATAATCAAGTTCAATGTCTGTATTTCCTGTAGTCTCTGGTATGCCTTTGGGGAGTTCGTTTTCTGTTTCAATTGCTCGAGGCTTCGATATGTCCTCTGAAGTTTTGTTGTCTGCTGAGCCACTACTTTCGAAAACTGTAGGCTTAGATACTTCTTTGAGAGTCTTGTTTTCCAAGCTAATGCCCTCATCCACTTTTTGAACCTTGCTATCCCACCTGTTGATTTCATATGTTAAAGGCTTTGTTAAATCATTTTTAACCTTGTTACGGAAATTGTTACTGTCAAAAACTGTTGGCTTGGTTATTTCTTTCAAAACTTTTTTATCCAATCTTAAATTCTCTTTCATGTTTGTCGTGTCTTTTGAAACCTCGTTGTCACACCTGTAATTAGCTAAAGGCTTTGTTAAATCTTTTGGAACATCATTGTGTAAACTGATGTTCTCAGCTGTAGGTGTTTTTACTCCCTCATCAGGAAACTTTTCATCAGATCTCATGTCATCATTCAATTTAGGAATTGACACTTTTGCCCTTGATTCTTCCTTTGCTCCAATTTCAGACATTGATTTTGCACTCTCTTCATTCTTTGGGATCAAGTTTATGAATTTCACTGCCTTGAGAATTTTATTTTCTTGTTTTTGTTGATCGTGCTTTTCCAATTTCTCCATTTCTTTCGTCTTTGTTTCGGTTTTTATAGATTCCGAGTTGGAAACTTGAGGTTCGACGACGCTCCGGTTGCCGCCGGATTCGAGCTGCGACGTCCGCGAGCTTCTGAAGCATGAATGATGGTAGAGGTGGTTGCTATCGAAATGACGTTCTATCAAGTAGACCTTCGCCTTGCAGATGTGACAGATATCTTCGGACGAAACATACGTTCTTGTGCCACCTTTATTCTTTTAAAATAAATTATTATTACAATCTTAACAAGGGCAATACTAATTTTATAAACTTATAGTGATTTTGTAATAATATATATTTATCAGGTTCAACAATGCCACTGAAATGTATCTTCCTAAGAATAAGTATGTAATCTACATTGAATAATATATTGTATAATAATTTGGTTAATATAGCAGTTACTTCATGTAAATCAAATCTTCAAGCAATCATATCTCCAACACAAATAACCAGTTAAATAAATAACATTACTAATTGACATCAGACAGACATCGCTTATCGGCACTTGATCCTTCTTCTTTTTGATTCCCTCAGATTTTGTATCCAGAGATTCATCTGCTGGTCTTTTGATGGACAGTACTTGGTCAGATTTCCTGGCTGCAAAAACGTGTTCATAATAAATTATAGAAATTCTTAACTAGCTTGAACAAATTACTAATATAATTATGCTGTCAGTAAATTGAAGTAATTGTTTAACAAGTGTATCAGAACTCATTTTAAAAAATTATAGGCGATATGGCTTTCAGATACGACATGCATGTCAATAAAGTAAGATTAGACTTGATGTCACATTTGAAAATATTCCAATGACAAATCATTGCAGAATTAAATGCTTGAACTTACGTTTCTGTTTTCCAAACACATTATAGTATTGGGAGACATATGTTAAAATGGACAGCTTGTCTGGCACCTTTAGGGCAACCATATCTTCAGGGTCTAAAAATGGAGATATGCCCAGAGTGGCTGCCACATCAAAAGCCTGAACAGGTAATTTATTTAGAAATCAAATTAGAGAAACCTTCAGCTGAACAGATCGAATATCAACAATTTTATTACGATGCTGCAAAACCAGATTATTGAAATAATGAAATGAGTAGGACATTCACACAATGATGTAATGTTATATCATGTTATCTCTATGCAGTCAAACCTCATTTCCATTGGCTAAGTCTTATATAATAATTGTGCTATAAATACTCCTTACAATCCTCAATCCTTATATGTTGTCCTATTCATCATGTTATGCTGAGGACATTAATAAAATACTACTACTACTACTACTCAATCCTTATAAATCCTCAGTCTTACCAATTTCAAGAGTATTTTTTTAATCTTGAAAATGTCAAGAAGAAATAATTAATAATAATTACCAGCTTGTTATTTTCATAAATATTTTCTTTGTCAAGAGAATCGTAATCTCTACAAGAGAGAATGTAATGTGTTACATACGTTAATAACGAAAATTTAACAATGTTCTAACATCAATTCCGGATGATATCTATGTATAATAGCACAAAAAGCCAATCCACTCCTCCAAGACGTGGTCATGTTTGTTATTTCTACATCCTTATATCCCTGGCACTGATGTTTACACCATGCTTGGAGAGCCACCACTTTTGAGGTCATTTTTTTTATAAGCTTTGTAGTTATATAGATAAGCAGGCTCCGCTAAATGCCAAACATAATCGCTAAAATAGATTTCTTCTTATAGTAGATCATTTTTTCGGCTTTTCTCGTTATTCAGATATCCGTGATGTTTTTCACAAAAGTAAACAAGTCGTCTGCCAGTTAAGCTAACTTCTGCAAAATGCAGAATTAAAATCACGGAATCATTTATATAATTACAAATGAAGCACTACTTTAAAATAAAATGTAAATTCTCTAAAACTAATACCATATTATAAGGATAATATAATAACTACACATATAATATAACACACTACAAAATTATTTTAAATGCACACATTAATTTGTTTAAATGCTGTTTATAATTGTAATTAAATTTTAGATTTTATTTACGTTGTTAAATAATTTCGTATCCATAATTCCATGGGACATATTTCTTAAGCTAATACTGTGGTAAACAAGCGACTGGACGATATACAGTTGCTGAAGGTTACTGTGATTACCCGAGAATGAAGCTAACGAAATTCCTGTCGGGCTTGGGTGCGATTGATCAAACTCCTGTGAAAAGGAGATGTAGGGTTGTTCCGAATTTTCCTTTCAAACAGGTGTTGCCAGCAGCCGTTCGAAATGAAGTATCAGGAAGGAAAGAGAGACTAAGAAGTAATTTTTAATTGACTTTACTTGTAATCAAGGCAAAATATTGCCATGTATGCATTCGAGATAAATGCCGCTTTTTGCATCGGATTTTTGTCTAAATTGCTATCAGCTGCTTTAGAATCCAGAGATTTCCTCTAATAGTTCTTATTAGCTCCCATGACGTATTTGTTAATTCCATCTAAATTCTTATACATGATGTTTTGGCATGTTCTATTGATAGAATGCATTTGGAACTGTGCAATTAAGCCATCATTATCTTGCACCCCATTTTATTATGACTTTTCTGTCTGCACAATACATATCATATTTGCACCTTTTTTATTGCCACTATGGTGGTATTTATTTTTATTAGATAATTTCGATTTATCTTGAAAGATAGTTATAAAGCTATTTTCACCGCAGATCCACCTTGCATTCAAGAGATGTCATTGATGCTGGCTTGCCTCAAGAAGTCGGGCTATGAGCAGAGAGATGCAGCAAAGAGATTGAGGCGTTCGTTGCTTGTGACAAAAATTTGCAGGTAATATTGCATTAGGCACTACCTAATATCTTCTTGAAATCAAATTTGATATTGTTAACCATCCACATAATTCACCTGCAGCTTTATCAAACTAAGGTTTTTTTAAATTTTTCTGCAATAAACAGAAAGAAGGCAAATTCAGTGCTGGAGATGGAAATAGATATCCAAGAGATGAACTAGATGCAAGACTGAAGTTGTTCTCCCCAAAAAACACAAAATAAATTTGTATGTTATTATGCGATTTGTCTGCTTAAATATTAATTTCAAAAATGTAAGCTGGAAACATTTAGCTCCCCTTGAGGTCTGGATAGACAGGGTCAGTGCAGTGGCACCAGGGGAAGTTGCAACATGGTTGCAGCCAAGGCCTGGGTAACAATTTAAAAGCATTCATCTGGCTTTCTCTCATTCCTCCTTCCAAGCTCAAGCTTTTTCTGTGGTTTGTGAGTGCCACATCAACTTCTCGTAATGTTTCGTGGAAGGCAGGATCTGATTGGGGTATGGGGCCATCTCTTTCTGAAGGATCTTTCCCTATGTTGTATATGAGGGGAGGGTTGTGGCGGATCAAAGAGGAACTACAGTCGCATAGGGGGCCATTGGGACACACATACGTACCCTCTATCCAGTTGAGAGTTGCAAAGTAGACTTTGTAAACACTTTTACCTGTGATTTTTTTTATATCAAATGAATTTTATGGGAATATTAGAGATTGTAGGATGGAATTTTCTTGGAAATGAATCATCAGTATCATAGCCTAATAAGAAAATATTCCTACCATTTTGAGGTGTGTATCTGGCAGCCAATACTTCTCTGCAGCAATAATGAAGGAGAACCTTATGAGGAGGTTTTTGACTAACTCCTGTTAGAATGGGGTAAATGTTTTCACCATCAATGATGATATTGTCATCAAGTGGAATTTTGAAGACAGATT
This sequence comes from Hirudo medicinalis, assembly GCA_011800805.1. Classification (NCBI taxonomy): domain Eukaryota; kingdom Metazoa; phylum Annelida; class Clitellata; order Hirudinida; family Hirudinidae; genus Hirudo; species Hirudo medicinalis. The sequence goes on from MPNW01000396.1 coordinate 96,304, forward strand.
CCCTCAGGGTTGGCAGAATGTCCATCAAGCTGGTAGGGACATCTATGACTGTGCCTGGCTGAATGTGGCCCTTCCAAATGGCCACTGCTGGAACCCTAATTCCACCATCCATTATGGAATGTCCCTTCAGCCCTTTAGTGTAGCAAAGATGTGTTGAATTGTATTCTGTCGTTGCTACTATTTTATTCCCATTAACAAGGAATTTTCTATGTTTGGTAAGGCCAATTCTTATTGTGGAGGCATTGTGAGAATTTTAAGCAATAAAATATAGCAATTGGATAAAATGATTAAATTACAATCATTTTGACAAATCAGCTCCATTTGAATGAAGGTTTAATAAACATTGGCATAATAAAAGGCTTCAAAATCTGATAAATGGCATACCCCTGAATACGCCATTGTACCCTCCATGGCAACCACCACCTGGACCACCTTCCAAGGTCGATCCACCATTGTCAGATGTCAAGTAAACGAAGGTGTCGTCTAGTTGGTTGAGCCTTTCCAGTGCCCTCAAAACTTCCCCAACACCCCAATCCATCTCTTCCACATTATCCCCATATTGACCATGAAGTGAGTGCTCAGAAAATTCTTGTGATGTGTGGAGAACAACATGCACCTGGGAACGAATTTCTTAATATTTCAATAGCAAATAAAGTTGATAATTAGATGAGAAGATGATACCATCAAGTAATTGGCAATTGTCAGTGCCAAGCATTTTTTTTAAATAAATTAATCTGGTGTGTTAATACATAAATGAGATGCTTAATATTAGGGACATCAGGAAGCATTTTTCCTAACCTGAAACCAATTAACAACTATCAGAAAAGGAATGTCTTTTGAGACTGCATCTTTCAAGAATGAAACGGTCTCTGCAACAATCCTTTGAGTGAAATTCTCAAGTCTTATTGGTTGTTCTACCACATCATAGTTCCGCATGATAACCCCATTCAGCATCTTTACATTGCACAATGCCCAAAGTACTGCAAGCATAGGCAATAACCACAAAGAATTGAGGAAAAGTATCGTTTTCAATCCAATAAGTCTTCTTTTCACAAGGAAAAAGGAAATAAACAATGAAACTAATGAAGTGTTCCTGATGAATATTAGTATTTTTGATCTTCTATTGCCCAGATTTGAATATCCTGTCAATCCTCCACCTTCAGGCCCAAAGTCAGCAAAGTTGGATAGTGGACACCCATAGAATGCATCAAATCCGTGACTTAAGGGATGATGGCAAAAGTCATCTTTTTCTCTACAGCTCAAACCTTCATGCCATTTGCCTGGATGCATAACTTTTTATGTAAAGTATTTTTATGGATAAATTCGTGATTGTAATGACATTAACTTTGCATCAAATCTTAAATACATTAAAACATGAATACAACTAGCCAAAGAGAGCTGTAGTATAGCCAGATTGTTTGGCCAGTTCAGCTATTGTTGTTTCTTCTTTGGGTAAACCTCCAGAAGCAGCAATAAATGGTATGACAGGAATGATATCAGCGTGACATGCCATCCCTAAAATAATTTATTTTCGATAAAAACTATTTCTCTAATGTTATTTAGATTCGTACTAGTTAAGACATTAAATAACCTGATCTTATTGGATATCTTCCTGTTAAAAAAGCTGCCCTACTTGGTGTACACAATGCTTCAGCTGCCAAATGATGAGTCAATATAGCTCCATCTTTTCCCATTCTGTCTATGTTTGGAGTTTTTATAGTATCGTTGCCAAAACAGCCAATGTCTCCAATGCCCAAGTCGTCGACCACAAAAAGCAGGACATTTGGCCTTTTTTCTCCATCTTGCACACTTAAACAATGATAACGCTTTAATAAAATGACCAGATGAAAAATTCCAAAGCCCAGTTTGAAGTTGATGCTACCCATTTAATAAAATGGAGGGCAAAGGTTATTTGATTAAGGCTAGCCGGTCGAGAAAATGCTAAAAAGCCTAGACGATGTGAGGCAGCCGGTTCTTGATTTCACATCAAACATTTACAGAATTAAACCAATTTAGGCTCATTATATTCCCACACTTTTCTGTATTACGCTCTATAGGTTACATTTTTGAATAAACTTTTCGATTTGCGTAATTTGACTGGA
>MPNW01000396.1:102854-143135 GCA_011800805.1 Hirudo medicinalis
CCTATTTTAGTTGAGATTCACTGAGCTAAGTGTATTTACGTTTTTGGACTGGGTTGGGTTTGTGCTGAGATCGGTTGTCGTTGCGTTGGTAAAATTGTCAGCGACAATGACGGTGGCAGGTAAGGCACGGGCTCTAATTGCCCGTTGCGGATCGCCTACTGGGCGGCTGGGTTAGTGGGCTGACTTTAAGTATTATTTTACAGGCAAATATGTTTTGACACGGATGGAGATGTCGCGATATTTTCTTTCGATATACGCCATTTCTTAGGTATTTTCATGTTATCGATTGTCATTACTTATGAAGTAGGTACGAAAATATGTGATCACAATTATTATATATCGCCTGCTGGGGTAGTGGGCTGACTCATAAGTTTCGATATTTTTTAAAATAGCGGCAGCCCTACTGACTTCAATGCCATGTAACATAATGTAAAATCGGTTTTAAAATTAATTTAACTTAACCATTTCATTTACCTCTTTAAAGATTATTTCGCAATTGAAAATTTTATAATTGTACTTTTACACCGTTCTGCGGAATATGTTTTTGTTTATATGTAAACACCCTGCTAACGTGTTTTGTAAACAACCTGCTGGCCTTAATCAAGTGCAAAGGTTTTAAAGACTATGCGGTAACTGTTCGAGAATGAATATATTAAGCGAGCGTGTCTCAAAGTTTATTTTTAACAACGAAGACTAAATTATTTCTGCCCGAACGGATAACTTTTAATTTGGGACTGCGGCCCTAGCTTAATCTATTTCATCTATCAAATTGCCGAGGGTAGTTTTTAACCCAAAGATCAAATCTATTGAAACAAAGAGGTCTAAGCGGTAAAATGACTAACGAATTTTAATTAGTAAAGGTCGCTTCCTCTGTGTAGCGACAGCGGCATTGACGACGAAGACGAGTTCGCTACAAAGTTCATTTACAACAACGGCAACAATGCTCCGACTGACAACATAACTGCTGGAGTAGCAGCCTAGCGACGTAGCGGGAAGCTTGACTTGAGCTTATGGGAGGAGAAAGATATTTTCGCTTTTTGTGCCAGGTTGATCTCCAGGAAGTCAGGGCCATCTACTCTTTTCCTCTTGTAGCTTTTGTTTCTGCCCGGGCTTGATTGACAGGGCTATTCTCAGTCTTGTGCGTACACGCTGGAGGGGCCAGGAGTGAAGTCCTTGGCATTTCTGTCGAATTTGAGGGGAGATGTCGTGCTGGGCAAAGCCATGGTGCCAGCTTTCATTCTGCTGAATCAGATTGTTTGGCACATTTTCTTTTGTTGTTTTGCCCTTCTTCTTTTTCTTTGTTTCCATGGAGTTGGAGGGATAGGTACTACGTTATTGCTCATCGGTATGGACGTTGGGAGGATGATGTTGGCTTCAAACCTGTCGAGGGAATGCGATCTTGCAGGTTTGAGGGTGAATTATGGCTTCCTATCAGCTGTTTTCCATGTGCTGATTGATCCCAGTGCAGGGTTGGGACCTCTGACCTTTCTAACAGTCTGCGTGCACAAAGAATGGGCCTTGAGTTCCTCCTCTGTGAGTAATCGAGAGGTGGAGAGTTAGTTTTTTCATGAAGATTTTGTTAATGTTGCAACAGAGGAGAAGCAGGAGTCACTGAAAGAGCTGCAAGAGTTTGACCTCACTTTGGGGCATTTTGTGAAGATTGCAGATGGAAGAAACTCCAAGATCTATAAGTTAATAACAAGTTATCTAATGCATTTCTCCATTTTTCTGAATTCATTATTTTTTGTAGAGCGAAAATACAAGAAAAGGTTTTCGCTGCAAGGGTGATAGAGCTCAAGGATGAAGTCAACAAGTTGAGAGCAGTAAGAGAAGTAAAGATATTTTCTCAAACAGAACATGAAAATTTGGGGACAATGTTTTTTCAGGTTTATTATGTTCTATTTTATTAGCATCGAATCATGATTGTGATCTTTATTATAATTATGAACTTTATTATGATACTCAATTTATTGAAAATATATCCACTTCTACATTAACATAGATAATTTTGAAAGGTTCAGTACAAATACTAAATCAAAACTGGCAAAATGTAAAGGGTAACAAACAATGGTGATATAATTTCAGGAGAAGACCAAGGATTTTGCAACAATCATCATGCCGTATTATAAGAGAAATCTAGAGGAATTTATCACAACCATGGGGACCATCGAGGATGAAGTCCTCAACAACATCGTTCTTCAAACTGTGCGAGGCATTGCCGAACTTCACAGACTTGATATTGGTGATTATAATACACCACACTAAATTATATTATAATAAACTTTTAATATAATATAAATTGTAATATACCATACTAAATGATAATGTATTTTGTTGAGATCACTAATATTTCTTACTAAAAGTGCATGGTGACTTGAAACCTTCTCATGTCTTTCTGGACTGGAAGTCGAAGCTAACTGTCAAGGTCTCAGCATTCAGGAGGAGTACTACAAGTGGGGAGCAGTACATACTTCACCCTACCCCTGATTGGTCTCCACCCGAATGTACAAGGTCTTATCAGGTATCTTCAATCTTACAATCTACAATCTTACAAACTAATTTTCCATCAAATTTACATTTTAAATCTACATTTTACTTTTCAGTTCAACAAATATTCAGATATGCACAACCTGGGCATGATCTGTTACTATGTGTGGTCAAAAGGAAAGCCCTGGACAGGCGAGAGCGACCGACAAATCATCGAGAAGAACATTCAAGTGGGCAAGAAAGACAGAAGTGACTAGGATTTGATTGTTTATTAAATTTATTATTTGTCATTAAGAATCAGTTTGAGAATCATTTGTTTTAAACAGCCTTTCATGCTCTGATGTGCATGTTGAAGGACTTCAATTGGCAAAAGACTGCTGATGGTGTTTCAAGACTAGCAGTATTTTGGAAGCTGGTGCTTTTCCACTTTTCTTTGAAGTACGTTATTCAACTAATAAGTAACTGGATAATGTTAATTGCTGTATGTTTAACACAAGCAATTTTATATTTTTGAATAATTACGAGTCATCTCAGAGTCTTTTTTTCCTTACATTAACAACAGAGCCTGCATAAATGGATAATGAGATCAAAAGAAGAGACTGGGATGCCAATACGATTGGAATGGATGAAGGATGTAAATCCAGAAATTACGAAAGGTATGAATTCTTATTGAAAAAAATAACTTCATATTCTTTGCAAACTAATGTCTAATATCTTGAAGCATTTTAAGTTTATTTATTTAATTTGGTTAATGTCTTCATATTTTAGAAATGAATTCAAGGGCAGAATACACTGATAGCCCTGTAGATCTGATCAGATTTTTGAGGAACCTAGTAAGTGAAAGACTTTTTGTGTATTATTAATTGCTTCTTTGCAGATAAATTAATGAAGAAATGTCCTTTTAGTCTGTGCATTTCAAAGAAACAACTAGAAAGATGATCAAATCAGTTTTGCTCAAGTCGAAAGAGTTAGAAGAGGATCCTAGTCAAGGATGATTGTATAATATTAGAGGATTGGATTGAACTTACTTTTAAGGATAAATTGGAAGACCTTGTTTTGATTGGAGCGGTAAAACTGGATATACAATTTCATAATGATTTTTTTGCTGGCTGGTCAGTTTGATGATCATGAAAATCAAATTCACTATATCTGATTATTCAGGTTCGAATCATGATTATTACAGTCAAGGATGATTGTATAATATTAGAGGATTGGATTGAACTTACTTTTAAGGATAAATTGGAAGACCTTGTTTTGATTGGAGCGGTAAAACCGGATATACAATTTCATAATGATTTTTTTGCTGGCTGGTCGGTTTGATGATCATGAAAATCAAATTCACTATATCTGATTATTCAGGTTCGAATCATGATTATTTTTGTTATTCTCCATTTGTTATAAAATTCTCAAGTTGTCTTGTAGTTCTTCTAAATCTGGGATGTTTTGTATTAATTTTGGGAGTCTTATAAATATCACATCATAATCATTGATTGTTAAAGTTTTTGCTGAGGTATTTCCAACTTCATCGCTTCTCGGCCTTATGACTGAGATCAATGTATAGTTGCTATTGTGTGCATTTTGTACATGGTAATGTGGCCCGCATCCACATCCCGCCGCAATCTCCCACTACTTTCTTACTGCGTCGCAGTAATAGTGACTGTTAGTTATTCTTTGGTTGTTTTCGGTTAGATTTAGAATTTACAATAAAATTTTTATCATGGACAGCGAGTGTCGCACATTTAACAAAGATTGGATGCCTAAGTACTTTTTCACAGAAGTCAGCAAGAAAGCAGTATGTTTGCTGTGCAGTGAAAGTGTTGCCGTGTTGAAAGAATACAACATTAGCCACCATTATGCGACGAAACATGCAGGCTATGGCAGTGCTTTATCAGCAGCGGAACGGCAAACAAAAGCAACAGAACTGGACAGAAAACTTGTAAAGCAGCAGAATGTACTCGGAAACCCAAAGTAGCCCAGAAAGCTGCTACTCATGCCAACTTTGTGGTCGCATACAACATTGCTAAGCACTGCAAGTTGTTCTGTGATGGTGAATTTGTCAAAAAGTGCATGCTCGATGTAGCTGATCAAGTCTGTCCAGAACACAGAAAGAAGTTAGAAGACGTCAGTTTGTCGAGAAGAACTGTGGCTCGCCACATTGAAGCAATTGGTGAAGACCTGACATCACAACTGAAAGGGCATATACCTTCATTTCAGCTGTGTTCCCTGTGCATTGGATGAAAGCACTGACATCGATGACAGCTGCACAGTTGCTCATCTTTATATTAGGCATTTCAGAAAACTTTGAAATCACAGAAGAATTGCTGTCGATGGAATCAATGACACTACTACAAATGACAAAGACACTGCTACCAGGGATTGCCTTGCACACAATGCAATTACCATGAAAATGGTCAGTGTTACTACGAATGGTTCTCCATCTTTGACAGGAAAGAAAGTTGGTCTACTGAAGAGACTGGGTGACCGTGTTGCAGAGGTCAATTGCACCAGGGAATTGATATTTCTACATTGCAGGAAGTGCTGTGTGAAAGTGTCCTTGACATGAAATATGTTGTGGATCCAGTTGTAAAAATTGTTAATTTTATCAGGGCTAGAGGTCTAAATCACAGACAGTTTATCATACTTCTGGAAGATTGTGGCTCTGATCACAGTGATGTTCTGTATCATACAGCTGTATGCTGGTTGAGTTTGGGGAAAGATCTCAGACGTGTCTGGGACCTGAAAACAGAAATCTTACTGTTTTTGGAGAAAGAAAAAGATATAGAATATCCTCAATTCAGAAAATCAAAATGGCTGTCAGATCTTTGAACAATGGAATGATGGCATGCTTTGTGATGAGATAGAAGCTAAATACCCAAATATAATGAACTCTGCAAGGAAACTGTTGTTACCATTCCTATCTTCATATTTAGCTGAATGAAGCTTTGATGCTGTAAATGATTTTCTATTGAAGAAAAGAAATTGACCAGATATCACTAAGGAGACTTGAGATTAAAACTAACTAAATTGATATAAATCTACTTTGCAGCTTGCTTCAACCTCAAGTACCCCACTACCAGTGACAACCTAACTTTTACTTATTTTAAGCAAGTTCCAATCGTGTTACTTTATTGCTCTAATAATTAAAATTATTGAATTCATTACATGATTTTGAGAAGAGGGTGCTGGATTTTAGGAAAATGATTTCATGGGCCATTGGCCAAAAAGGTTGGGAAACACTGGACTATTGTATTTCCCCACATATAAAACAATCCTGTGCATAAGATGCTTGATGGCATAAGATTGACTTTGGAAAAAGAAATTTGGAAAGTGAAAATGTAAGTAAATAAAAAACTACAACTACTATATAAGATGCATCCAGTTTTTAGGCCCTATATTTTTCAAAAAAGTGCATCTTAAACATGGGTTAATATAGCCCTTGAGCATTAAGCAAATTAAACTCTACCAATCAACTCACCATTCACATTTGAGGGCAGCCAATGAGAGTAAGTTGAGCAACATTTTTGCCATAACACTTTCAACTTGATTGTGCTCCAAAAAAATTTTCATGATAATGAATTCCTCAAGGCCATAACGTCTATGAAAACGGTGAACATCATGTCTGGGGAATATGTTTGATTTATCCATCATGCCCAACCATTTTTTTGGCATTTGAACTGCTTTCTTTTGTTGATTGTGAGTGCTGTCCCCTGTTATATTCATTTGATAAGTGTTTGCAACTATTTGTAATTTCATTAGCATCCAGTAATTCATTCACAGAAAATAAATTGCAACTAAAGCAACTGAGCGATGCGTGAATCACTTTAAAAATCCAAAAACTGAAATGTTCCAAGAGCACCTTGATTGTCAGCATCACCATTTTCTCTTTTCTCAGTTCTCTTTTTCCCATTAGAATCCTTCTCAGTATCACTTTTAGAGGAGATTCCAGATGTCCAATGAATCAATGTGAATTCATAGTTGGCATACTAAAAAGTTTCCTTGACTTCATCCCCAGGAGTTATGGGATCTTTATGGGAGGGAAGCCGTTTGTGTAATTTGCGAAGAACTCCTTCTTTTGCTTCAATCACTTCAGGAAATCTGATATTAACATAAATAAAATATAATTGTCTTATTTCAAACAAAAAAGAAAACTTATATTTGATGGTTTTATTAATTTAAATTACATCCTTAAAAGCCAAAGCTGTAAAAGTTAGTGCAAACTTAAATAATAAAAATAATTTAATATAAATTTAAACAAATTTAGAGCTCCAATCAAACCCATCCCAATCGACTGTAGTCTTGACATCATCCTCTTTAGAAATGTCGGGTCCCTTAATCGGTTGGAAAAAGAAAGTAATTTCAGTTTGTGCAGTTAATGATGGGTTTTCCATGAAATACAAAATGTACCTATACGCGTTGCATTTTTCTTCAACCTCGGAGTAGAATTCGCAACGGCCGAACAAGTCTTACTTAAACAACTGAGAAACAAAATACTAACTCCCGCACGAGCCACTCGGTGAGGTGAAAATCCAGCCAGTAGTGGCCAGCGACAGCACTAATAACGCATCAAATATCAAATGGATCCTTACAAAAAAAATTAACTAACTTATAAAAATTTGTATGAATTATTAAAATGTATTTTTTTAACATTAAAACGATTAGTCATTCGACAGTAATGCTTCATTGCTGTTAAATTCATAGGAAAAAGCTATAATATTATGCTTTATAAGCTTACACCAATCGAAAGGAACTGATTTGATCTAGAANTTTTTTAACATTAAAACGATTAGTCATTCGACAGTAATGCTTCATTGCTGTTAAATTCATAGGAAAAAGCTATAATATTATGCTTTATAAGCTTACACCAATCGAAAGGAACTGATTTGATCTAGAAATATTACCAAAATCCAGCTCACTGGCATCAACATTTTGTCAACATAACAGCTGACAAACCCTAATCCTCTGAGGATGCTGGTAACAAGGGAGAAGATCGAGTATCTCCAGGGGAATCTCATCTGTTACACGGATTCCTTGATTACCACGGATAACAAGGAATATATATCCCACAGAAACTAGTGAATATCTGAAAATCAGGACGTCAAGTCACAGCTGCCTAAATTCGATAGAACTAGCGGCCATTGAGGACTAATCTAGTTCACGTGAAGGATTCCTGCCAAGGGAGAACTTCGACATAGTTATTCTAAGAGATTATCTTAGTGCCCTAGAGGCACTTCTTATTTCTTTACAATCTTTAACACTAACTAACAAGTATCATTTTAGTTATGCAACGGACTTTAAACAAATAAATAAAAAAATTAAAATAAAGTTCGATTTTATGTACCGCGCACCTCTCTCCAATCAGCAAGAATTAAAAATTTCATTGGTAGCTAATATTTTTGTTTGCTTTTTGCGAGAACTTTAAATTTTAGGTTTTTAATTTGAGTTATTGAATGAGTCCAGCCAGCAGTACATTACTGCTTTACACATTTCCGATAGAAGTTTATGGCATGTGGATCATCTCTAATTTATTCAACTAGCTGGAAAACAACCTTCCGGGAATATATATTTTTGATAAAAAGAAACACTAGTTTGTTGCCAATGAAATGTATTGGTTAATATTAAAATACAAGTCTTTCGTGTTTTCCACCCCAAAGTTACGGCGGTGAAGTACTTCCCAAACCTTGAGTGTCAAAGGTTGGATGAAGTTAGAGCATCTCGATGAATCAAAGACTTGTTGTATTCATGGATCTAGAAACAAGCGGATTAGGTATGACGTTTGGATAAATAATAAGATAAGTAATAAGAAATCTGCCTTTTATCTTATACAGGCAACAAATGTGAAATTCTTGAAATAGGAGCTGTATTTATGAATCAAACATTTAGAAGATACATTCTTCCAAAGAAGAATATTGATCCTGGTGCCAGCCAAGTTAATGGCTTGACCTTCAGACACAATCAGTTGCATTACAGGGGCAAGGCAGTTCATGCCATTGATTGCAGAAAAGCACTAGAGGATTTCTTCGACTTCCTAAAAGATCTTTCAGAGAAGTGCAACAATATTAAGATCATCTTAGCAGCTCATAATGGTCACAGCTTTGACTTTAAGCATCTGTTCCGGGTCGCTTCTCTCGAAAAGCTTCCAGTTAATGGATGGACTTGTGTTGATGGATGCTTGGACACCTATCCCCTCACAAAATTCTTGCACCCAAATTTACTCTCGTACAAGCAAGAATATTTGGTGAAGACATTTTTGATGAACTCATATGAAGCTCATTCTGCCCTGCATGATGCTTATATTTTACAGAAGTTGGTGATCAAAATTTTCCCAGAGACAGACTCACAGCTCAATGAAATCATTAAGTTTATTAAAACCCCTTCTTGTTTTTATTGAGATTTATTTTTTAACTGTACATTCTGCCTTATCAAAGAATAAACATATGTTTTTGGACAATAAAATATGTGACCTTACCCAGTCCCATGCTGAATTAAATGAAACCAGAGAGAACAGATAAAAACAATGTATCAAATTAACTTAGCTATGAATGAACACAATAAAATTGTTGCCAGGTTAACGTTGGTCAAATGCATTTTAACATGTAACAGCCTCAAGCAACAACCAAAGAACCTTAAACATGTCGTTCTGATCGGAATATTCTGGTCCATGCTCCCAGCATAAAATAGTGGCAATTGTCTCAACGTTCCTGTCTGAGCACTAAGAACATTTGGTCCTGGGCACATAAAAATGTCAGCAACATTGATCAAAACAATTAGAACAACATGGCTTTAAATAGGCTACAAGGATTTCCTCAGAATCTAGGCTTCTTCAATGGCGGGTGGTCCCAACAGGCCGAGCTCGTCCTCTTTCTGAAGTGCCTCTTTGGAGAGGCAAAGATTTCTTTGAGGTTCAGATTTTCGTGGATTACGGAATCGAACATCTTGTGGATTTCATCGAGCGGAATCCGTGATTGCCTGATCAGAGCATCTTTCAAGTTAGAGGCTGGAATGAGGTAATTTACCGGTTTACAAGAAGAAGATTGTTTATTTACTAAAAAATACTTAAGCAAAATATGGAAACATCTTGTTATGATGTCCTATGAAATTGAATGGATACACCAGGCAATCAAGCTTTAGCAAAACTTGAGTTAATTGAGTTCATATCAAAAACTTCAAAGTTGAGATTCACACTCTGCTTTCGTTCTGTCGAATCACAACATTTGGGCGAGCTGATTTGTAAAGAAAATGATGCTCACCTCTTGCCCAGGCAGGAATGACTTTACGAGGCCTCTGTTCATCGTCCGTCGAATCATCCGAATCCAAGTCTCTGATGTTGTAGTCGTTGGCCGTCGATGGAAGGAATTTTTTATTCTTGCGGACGGGCGTCATTTCGTAGCTGCTGCATTAAGAAAATCATCGAGGTTAACTCCTTTAATTTTCAAATCAAGTAGCAACAAGTAGAATAATGGGCATGGGGGTTGATATGTAACAAGACACGCAAGCTTAGAGATTTTTCTATTTAACAGTCGTATATCTTGTGATGCACATGTTGAACAGCAGCACTTATTCAAAAAGGCTTAGACCTATGTATAAGTCTCGTGCTTAAGATGTCTTGCTCTGTCACCTATCACTAAAGTTTGGCTAATGGAATCTAATGATATTGAAATATTGATGCTACATTAATAATAATTAAGTTAAAAAGTTGAAAGACCTCAATTTAATTAAAAGTAAACTAAATCACATAAAAAATGAAGCCTCTTACCTGACTTCTTCCACAACTTGAACACTTGGAGAATCAGAAACAGTTCCTTTGCCACAAATATCATTCGTTGGAGTTGCAACTTTTGTTGCAGATTTTGTTGGCGAGACAGTATGAATAGCCCTCGATTCACTTTCAATGGTTTGTGTAACAAGTGCTAAAGGCATGCAACCCACAGTTGGAACCTGATTGTTCTGAGAATGAGGTTTGGGTTGTGGGTAATCCATAACTTTGTTTTTAGGATTGCATGTCGATGAGGAAACACTGTGCACGATCGGGGCAGCTTTGGCAATGGTCGCTGCTTTAGGTACTTCTCTGTCCTTTGAAGCATGGGATTTGGCCTTCTCTGCAACATCTTTGGCATAGGAATCACCGATGATGATGGGGTCGGAGGTGGTCGTAGGGTGCAATGGCTGCCTGGGCTGTGGAACCTCGTAAGACACATCTGACCTGTCAAGAGTCCTGCCAGGAGGAGAGCCTCCCATGGAAATCCTTGTCAGGTTCAGCTTTTGCAACATGAGCAGCTGGTTTGGATTTTTGTGGGCTGGGGTGCTCGAATAGATGTTGGGGAGGGCTTTAGTCCTCTCAGCAGATTTGTTGTCGGAGGCTGAATAGTACTCTCCAGTCGAATCAACTACCCCAGAAACTTTGACGGGGTTGTGCTTCATTGCATTGGATAGTCCTATGCCGATGTCCACTAATTGAACACGAGGATTGAGGTCTGCCTTCAAATTTTCAGAGGGCTCTTCCAGTGGTGGTAGACTGATCTGAAGTAAAAATTTTGAGTTTATTTATCTTGGAACAGTTTCTCCTATTTATAAATAAACTTCATCTTTTAAATCAATGACTTATTAAATTACTTTGAAATTGAGATGATTAAAATACATTAAGCGACATTTTTAGAATCGCAGCAATATCACGTTTGAAGCAGACCTGAAGTGACTTGTCACAGACTTCGACAGTTTCACATTCCTCGAAATTCCCCTCTTCCTTGAAGTAAAAGTTAATATTTGTGGATGCACAATGCTAGCAATATTTGCCATATTTACATATATTCGATATAATCTTCAAATTTACTGCACTGATGTTAGAATCGAGCCATTAATTTAAACAAACAAATCACAACTACCTCACAAATGTTTTTCACTGCTGGTAATTTTGATGCAGCCTTCTTTCTCATGACAGCATCAAGTCCAGTGTCGATCTTGCTTTTGACTTCCTTCGTGGGAGATTTAAAAACCAGCACTTCCGTTTGCTTTTCCTTGGCAGGCCTGCCGGCGGTTCTTGGGGCGGGTTTAGTTTTGATGGGTGATAGGAGGTTATCCACCAGGGATTCGAGGTTGACCTTTAATTTTTCATCCATGGGGGGTAGCCTGGGTCTCCCCTTGCGGACCACGGGCTTACTTTCGACTTTCTCTGCTGCTTTTGGCTTGGGCGTTCTTCCCCTTAAAAAGATTAATGACAATAAAACAATGATTTGGAATGCCAATGGTCATCAAGTGAGATTTATCAAGATTGCAGTTTTATTATCAGTTTTGCAGTTACAACACAATTTGGAGGTTAGAGTTGAAAACATTCCTAACCTTGTTTTACCAGTTGTCTTTTTCACTTCTTGATTAGCAGCATTAGTTGGGGCACCTTTGACATCCCCTCCATAAACTGTGGTTGCAGGCTTTTTAGTTCCAACATCGGGAGATTTAAACAAAACTGTCCTTATTGGATCTGGTTGGATGTTCCTGGTTTTTTCTTTGGCTTTCTTTCCACTGTTTTTGATTGCCTTGGCCAGGAGTTTCTTCTTGAGGGAAATGGATTTGTTAAGGTAATGTGGAGTGACATTGACAGTGACACTCTTGTTATGCTTGGGAGTGGAGCCTCCGGATTTATGAGAGAAGTTGAGCCGGTTGACCAGCTCCAATTGGAGGGCTCTCTTCTTCAAGAAAAGCCTAGTCTTTGGTCTGCCCTTTGGAGTGACAGGTACTAATGTCCCACAATCCTGAGCCCTATAAGAAAATTATGACATTAACATGTTTAAATTCAAATATCACATTGCAAATGGTAATATAGGTGACTTTGTAAATAATGATCATGAAGTTACATAATAGTCAGAGTAAAAGTATGATATGTTTGCATCATTAGTTGAAAAATATGCTGCAAGTTAATTCGTTAGAAATTACCGCGGCAATATTTTTCATCCTAAAATTCTAACACTTTTATCCCATCAAACCTGATCTTGGCCGCCTGTAAGCAATCGTTGATCCACTGTATGTTATCATTGAAATCTTCATCCAACTTGTCTAATATATTGTTTAGGTCACACATGACCCCATTCAAGCCAAACAGCTTGATCTGTTTCATGATTCTCTAAAATTGGAAACGATGGCTTCAGTAAACAATACGCTATTTTCGCTTTGGCCCTGATGAAGCGCACAAACACAGATACGTTTAAAAATTACAGTTTATCTTGAGGTGACTTTTTGTTTAAAACGCGATTCTAAATACAGACTCTCTCCTTAATAACGCCCGACATGATTTCCCGACCAAATTGTTTTTAAAAGTTTGTCACGTGATCTTAGTAGCGCCAAATAAGTTTTACTCGGTAAAATGTTCACACCCAATGGTGATTTTTGATGCTCGGTTTAATGTTTCTTTGTCCAAAAATGAAATTATATAATTAAAATGAATAAAGACGTGTCTCATTATCTATCATAACTTTTTAATTTGCAAACAGTTTTTAAAAATATAATGATAAACAAATTGTTTTGTAATTTTTATAAATAATAAATTTTTAATTAATTTTAAATTATTATTTTTTTAAATTTGTAACTGATTTTGATTTTATCTGACTTATTGATTAGACCTATCAAAGACAAATGAGTATATCAATCGGAAGAGAGAAATTCCCGCTTGTTAACCTGTATCTTAATAGCTGAGCATTGTCAAATGTTCGAAACCATAGGAACAATGAAAACTAAAATAAAATAGACGAACGTGATGATACAAGCAAGAATCCGAAGACATCACAACCGTATAAAACGAGATAAAAGAGTTTTTTTTTTAAAGAGTGGCAATGGTTCAGACAATGCTAATTCAAATAAGTGCAAATATTTTTAGGTTTGTTTTGTGTTTGAAAAATCAGGACGAAAAATGTCGATACGAAAACCGCCACGATCACCGGAAGTTTTTATTTAAAAAAAAGATATTGACAGGAGAGGAGAGGAGGGCAGGGGGAAGTGCCCTGGGCCAAACAATTGCTTTTGCCCGGGTTTAAAAATATTAGTCACGACGTTACCACATTCGCATAACATAGGGGCCTGAGCTTTCATTCGGCATTGTTTGAAAGGTATTTCGTCCTGTTGAAAGGTGATGGGAATAAATTGTTGATGTGCTTAAATAAAGAGACTAGTTTGAAATAAGTTCGATTGATGGGTATTCAAAAGTTTAGTAATAAATGTTGATGTGTAAGGAGCCGGGGTATTTCTCGATTCGAGTGTCACGAACTTCTGAAACGAAAATAAAAGCGCGAAAGGAGATCGTTTGAACAAAAAATCTCCCGCATGGTCTAATGGTTAATCTCACGATGGAAGCACGAATTCAAATCGCGTTGCGGGAGCACCGCCCTAATCATCTGGTTATGTAACGGACGTCAATAAAGAACATGTTTGAAAAGGGATCAAGGAAGATAACTTTATTAACAACTCACAACATTATTAACAATTATTATTAACAAGTATTCGAAGCAAAATTATTAAATTGTAAGCATTCAGATCGTATGCTTTTTTGGTGGAAAATGGTTCCTACAGTTTGAGCTCATCATCTTTATATTCAGCAAGGAGAAAATCTTTTTAAAGTTCAGATTTTTGTGGATAATTTGAAGCAGGGTCTGGGTCTGCTCAGCCGTTACCTCCACTTTTGTTTTAATGCTTATCTGGATTGATCCTAAACAACAAACAGAAAATAGTTAAGACTTCCTTGAGTATTTTGTTTTTCAATAGAATGACAATTTATCATCACTTCTCAAAGAATTAGCTAGGTTATTTTTACTTATGGAAATAAGACAATTAATGTAATCCCATCAATATCACTAATAGGATGATGATACCTTCTCAGGCAGACTAATGGCAGACGTTATTAAATGTTGCATGATTTGGAGGTGAGGTGCATTAAAATATTTAAACAAATGCTACAATGTGGTGTGAGTTTAGCAATAGTTTTTCAACAAATATTTCTCCAATTAATATAAACTGAAACATTATTCATGTTGGAATATAACTAAAGTTCGGATATGTTTAAAACGAACTTGATACTTACAGGAAGTAATGAATAGTTGCGAGTTATTGTTGATTTAAATTATTTGGATTCCGTTCCCTTGATGTTGAAATACTTGGCAGTGGAGGGAAGGGTGTCTCTTGCGGATGCAAAGTGTTGTTTCATCGCTATCACTGTAATGAGAATATTGTCAGCAGTCATGAAGCAAGCAAGAGTACATAGACTTAATCAATTTAATTAGTGACATTATGGATGAATTATGTGGCTAGTTAATTGGATGATTTGCTTAACTGTTGACAGCTTTCTAGAGAAAACTACAAAGCCAAACAACAAATACCATCACCCATTTTTTTTTATCCTCACAACAAACACGTTTTTGTTATTCAATCTCATACGAATATTTAATTAATTATTCAAATGCTCCCCTTTGATGAAAATGTTACTCAATTTCAAATGACTATTTTAAGTTGATACTCCATCAGTTTTTTTTATGAAAGTGCCAAAGCCAATTTCAGAATTAACCATTTTAATCAAATTAATATCCATATCCATTTGAATAACATAACATAACATTTATTTATAGTGGTTTAAGGAGACTAATGCCCGTGTGATAAACCACTCCTTCATTTTTAATCAATATCCAAATTTCGATAGTCGTTTTTCGATATTTCGATATTTAAATATTTCCACCGAATCTGAATATATTGTCTCTTCATCATTGATCATCAATTATTGATTTTCTGTTGGACAAAGCAGTGAAACAAAAGTATAAATACTTCCCACTTATGTTTTATAATTGCTTAGCTAAGGTACATTCCATCCATATTTATAAAGATTGAAGCAGAATGAAATTAATGTACATAGAAATATAATTGTGCAATGCGAAGAAAATATAATAAGCTCTCGTTGATAACTACGAGAGCAGTGCTAGATGACGTTATAATCGCAAGACATGATTTAAGGTTGTTTAAAGGAAGAAAAAATCTAGTTGTATGAAGGACATCAATTTTATGAATGATATTATGCCAATATTACTTCTAAGAAAAAGGGGATCTGAACATGATATTTTGCTTGAGATGTATGCACAAGTACGTTGTCCAGATTATTTAGTGGGACATTTTATATAATTTTAATTAATCTTATGAAGAAAATTTGTAAACAATATGGATGCCAAAAGCACTTTCAATTTCTCCAGTGTAATCACAATCTTGAGTACAGTCGCAACCAAGTTCATCAATGTTGCTGTCGTTTATGTGAGCTACAGCAGCAGAATTTCTCAAAGCGGCATCGCAGAGTTTCCTCAACTCATCTCCGATGTTTACTGTAACATCATAAGTTTCAGGACCATTACTAGCTGTGAACTGACTGCTTTGAGGAGATTTGGTTGGTACAATATCTGTATGATTCAGTTCATCATTGTTGAAAGAATCACTAGTGAAAATAATTTAATCAGGATTGGCTGTCTTCTCCTTGACTAGCAGGTTGGGTACTGCCATATCAGACATGTTCGACCTGTCGGGAGTTGTCTCCGGAGTAAGAGGTGCCCCCATGGAAATCCTTGCCAGACCCAATTCTTCCAACATTTGGAATGGCTTAGCATTTCCGGAAGGAGTACTCGATCCTATGCCAGAGAAATACTCTGTATGATTTAAATCATCCACAGTGTTTTCAGGCTCATCGGCAAGTGAAATGTTATTCGGCAGAACTTAATCGGCATTAGCAGCATGGATGGTGACATGCCCTTCAATAACAATGGCCTTGTCAGTTGAATCAAGGATATCATCAGGATTGGCTGTCTTTTCTTTGAGTGGCAGGCTGGACCTGGATACATTAGATATGTGTGACCTGTCCATAGAAGTCTCAGTAAGAGATGCCTCCATAGAAATTCTTGTCAGACCTAATTTCTCCAACATTTGGAGTGGCTTAACCTTTCTGGAAGTGGTACTTGAGCTTATGCCAGGTAAAGTAGACAACTGAAGTGTTATTTGACAGTACTTTCCTGACATTAGCAGCATGTGTGGTGTCGTTCTCTTCAATATCAACGGCCTTGTTGGAGGAATTAGTGACAATAATTAAATCAGGATTGTCTGTCCTCTCCTTGAGTGACATTATGGACACTGCTACTTTAGATATCCAGAGGTGCTCCCCAGTTCTACCAATGTCTGGAGTGGCATAGCATTTCTGGCAGGGATATTTGACCACAGGTAAAGTCTCCATTGACAAATATTCCTCGGTTGAGTTCAAATTTTTAATGACTTTTGTAAGACTTTCTCTAGTTTCAAGGGAGATTTCTTTTTCAATGTCCTTCAATTGTACACAAGATTCAGAATTTCTCTGAAGATTGCCGGGCCCTACTGATGGTTGAATGTCCTGAAGTGAACATTATTGAGGTCTTAGCATCAGAGTGATTGTGATTAAGATTAAGACTTAAATAGCATTTTTTTTAAACATTTTAAGGCCTAGTTAAAATTTCAGAATTTCCCACATCCTTAAATGGATAGTTGCTTCACCAATGTCAACAGAATGCATATAATGGTTGCTCATTTTTTGGCATTTATAATACGCATCATTTAAGGTAGTTTACTTGCATAAAGAAATTATTTTTGATATTATAACACTATTATAACGCAACCATTTACTTAACTAACTACTAGTCATTTTTTTAAACAAATCATTTGTCTTGAACCTTTTCTTAGTCTCATGTATGCAATGACCGATCCACTTCATGTTGTGGTTAAAATCCTCGGCCAAATTCTCCATTAGGCTTTCAGTTTGCGTCTCAGATCGCTCAGGCCAAAGACATTGGTCGGCTTCATAATTCTCTATAATTCAAAAGTTAGCCTCAGAAAACAATTAATTTTCTTCTTTTAACCGAAAGACCACTAAACCCCTAATATTACCGCAACATTAGTTATTCTAATATTTCCAATGATATAAATATATGTGAAAGATCAAGAGTCAAATTTAATTTTGAAAATTCTAAGTAATTTTAATTTTTTTTTATAACTTTTCAAAGATTTGGTTGGGTTTCGGTAAATTCCGCTGGAGTTTGAATGATGCCCAAAGACTTTGTTCATCTCTTAGCGGATCAAGATTCGATCTTTCAAAGTTGGAGAAAATAATAAACTTTCAGGATGTTTCAAGTTACTGGAGAAGTTCCAACTTCAAAAAAGGCAACTTCAGAAGGAAGTTTGATTTTTGCTGACTTAGAAGTTAATTGATGAAAAAATTGACAAAATCATGAAAGAAGAGGTTACATTATGATATTAACATTATATACGTTATGATGTTAATAAAGGACTGTTGGAGACTCTTTGTTTTGTGAAAGCCGAAAGCGAAATAATGCATGGAAAGTTGTTGACTTGTTGCCTGAATATTTTGTGAAAGAATGAACTGAAATAAATTCAACATTCAACTTCACAAGCAACTTGAGTGGGCATCCGATTTGAGACGTCCTGAAATTGTTATTAAGCGTGCTCAAAAACGTCAATAGACCTTCGTTAAAGTCTGACAACAACATTTAAAATAGCTTGAGGAAGACACGACATTTCAAAAACTCAAACTCGTTACTGAATACATTGTCTTTTTAATGAATCATTTAAATTTAGAAACTGCTGAGATCGGAAGGTTTCATTTAGCGCGTTGTCGTTAATCGATCATACTTTTTTACTTTTTACTTCGCTTTTGTTTTGCTTCATACGATGGTACCGTATTAAAAAGATTTTAAATGTTTTCAGTGAAAAATTTAAATGTTTATTTTAAATGTTATCAATTCAGCTTAAATTACTGGGTTTTAATTAATAATTCAGAAGCCGGAATAGACTCTTTCTACTCATTTTCAATAAATGGATCTTTCAATTTAGCATATAAGCAATTTACTTTGGACCGGCTAAGGTCTTAGTTGCATAATAATGGGTAATTTATTTTTGTTTAGACCGAACAATTTAAAAACAAAAGATTAAGATCAATGTCATTTTTCAACTGAAGTAAACTCGAGCTAATGCAGTCCAAAACCTTTGCATTTACCAATCAAATTGCAAAAAAAAAAATTGAAAAGGTTGTCAACAGGTTGAACAAGATGGTGACTATGATGGTCGTGATGATGACGATGATGATGACGTCAGTTTCAACAAATATTTCCATTCCATCCACTGGAACGCTTTATTCACAACCATGTGCTCTAGGACAAATCCATTATAATAAGATGAAAATTATGATTACACCATATAAAGAATGAAGCTCTATTGATTAATTATAAATTAATGTTTAAATTGAATTATGGAATTTTGAAAAATGAAGTTTGGTTTGGTTTTTCCAGCGATCCGTTGCTCAAATTCTCAGGCATTCCCTGAGTGTCACTTCTAGTCTGTCACACCATCAGGTTCTATGCATAACCATAAATAATGTCATTCATCAATCTACAAGTTTATTTGCTTTGATTGTACGATTCAACTGCAAGGCCTTATTTGTTGATATCGTCGGCCGCCTCCTACAGTTTTTTGTAAACAAAACATTGGTTTTTGAAAGAGAAGCAAAAAACCTATAAATTATTTCTTGAATGAATTTTTCAGAAATGAACAAGTTGAGGTGTTTTTTGCGAGTCGGAATTTTATGACCTTCATTCAAAAAGCTGAGATTCAAGAAGTTCGTTTATTTATTGCAGACAATTTCTGTTACAACCATGGTTACCTTGGTTACATACCACGGTTTCTTGAAGTGCGCAGTTTAGATTTGGAAATAGTTCATAAAGTAATAAACAAAAAACAGACAAACCGGCGTCAACCAACTGCTAATTACTAATCAAATCAAATTAACTTTAAGTTTCTCAAAAATAAACTTTAAAAAATTTCAAAGAATACCAACAAATTAGTCGTCGTCGCCAGGATTAGCATCACCTTCAATAATTGCAAAGGATGTTCCATTCCATTTGTTGGAACACTATGGAAATTCATCACAATGCATAAAAGGCGCCTTATAAATGCATTATATGAATTATTTAAAAAAAAAATAAAACATCCTTTCAAAATACAAATCAATACCCATTCGATACATTCAATACATCCATCAATATCCACTCGACATTCTCATTTGTTGTTATTATTGTTAGCTCATCAGCTTATTAAAACAACCAAAGCAATAGCTGGCTAATTCGAACATTTTAACTCTTGTGAGACAAGTTCTATTTTGTTCAAGCCTCTGTAGATGTAACATTTACAACCTATTTTTAGTGCAATTTTTTTAAAGTTATTAATAAATTCATTCTAAACATTTAAAAGTTATTATTATTTATTACAAATTAAACCAATTTGATGTTATTAATTAATGTTCCACACCAAATTTAACCAAATTCAGACCAAGAGACCAAGAGACCATGACCGAATGAAGGAAATATGAACTGCAAAAGTCTTTTTTTAAAATTCTGATTAAATTACAAAGAACGTTTCGAAGCAGTAAGTCATAAAATATCAAAGATCGGTTTGAGACCAATCATTAATGTTAAGAACTTTTTCATCATCATCTTCTTCTTCTTAGTATTCTTTTTATTCTTCTTCTTATTCTTCTTCTTCATCTTTTTATTTTTCTTCTTCTTATTCAGAATCCGAATGACCGCGCAACCAGCTGCACTGAAGCAAGCAGCATTTGTGATGAAATGACAACATTTCAACGTCCCGTTTAACAACTCAACAATGCTGGGTGCTCACTCAAGCATGGTGAGTGTCTTTTGGCAGGTTTATTTCAACAAACATTCATCAGTCAAATAATAAAAAGAAAATTACAAAAAGATGATAATAACAATAAATAATAATAATAATAATATTAATAATAATAATTAACAACAACAACNTAATAATAATAATAATAATGGTAGTAATAGTAATAATAATGCCTCTTTCCTATGTACTGAACCATAAACTATTTTCACCTCATTTTCAACAGGAGGGACAACGAATTTAAAACAATTTTTATTTATTTCCTGAAATTCCTAAAAAAAAAACCATCGTCCCTAAATCACAAACAATGTCGAACGTTCTGTGACAGAAAACGATCGCTTTGGAAATTCCATGAGAATAATCGACATCCTCTTTCCGAGAATCTGTCATTCATTGGCGACCTGTTCAATCTGCTTCGATCAATCTCACCTGTTTTAATCAACCTTACCTGCTTCAATTAATCTCGCCTACTTCAATCAATATCATCTTTAACAATCAGTCTCACATGCTTCAATCATTCAATCATGCTTCATTCAGGTCATTCGGGTTTGAGTAAATCATTCATTGCAATCACTTCGTCATCCGCAAGGGTTAATGAGGACAGATTTAAAACAAATCAGAAAATTGATTATGAATTCTCTTTGTCTCTTTTATGAATTTGTGCAATTAATTTTAAAATTAATATTATGAGCATTTCAAAAGTGTATAATAATAATAATAATAATAATAATCACCATCATCACCACCATCACCATAAGGTATTTTGAAATGCGTGATAGTAAACTGAAGCACCATGACAACAAATTGAATCAATCTTGTGGGCGGATTGAGAAATGTGACGCAAGATCCATAAATAATATATTATACATTTATTAATATTATTAATTTTATTATTATTTTATTTTATAAGTATTTTATAATAATAATAATTATTATTATAAATGATAATAAGAAATTAGAATTAGTATTTAAATTATCATTATAATATTAGTGATGTTGCATCACTTCTATTACATCTGGTAAGTGGTAATTACGTTAGGCAATCAATATTAATTAGTGGATCTTTATTAATCAATATTTGTTAATGTTAATAATAATAATAATAATAATAATAATAATAATATTGAAATTAATGTGTAATAAAAATAAGAATATTCGTAGCAATTATCAAAATGTCACCCGAATCTCAAGGCAGAGCCAACAACGTTGGTAGCTGAACAATGAAAGACAAAACCCCACAAAAATATTTCGCATACTTTTTAAATGTCATCATTCTCGTCCTATAAACAGGCGAATGAATGTTTGAATGTTTGATACTGAGCTCATGGCCTGGGAGTTCAAATCTTAGTTCCGGCAAATTTCAAATTTCTCCTTCTGTAGCTCGGTTAAGCAAAATTGAAGCACAACTTGTAGTTGTTTTGGCTAAACATTGTCAGTTTGATAATTTTTTAGGTGTTCCGCTATTGCTAGCCGGAATGCAATGTAATACGAACGAAGTCTGAATGAATAGATGAATGGATGGATGGATTAATGAATGATTGAATGAATGAACGAGTGGAACCAAGGGTTTTGAAGGTCTTCTTTGATAAAGCTAATCACACCTGATCGGCAATAGGCGTAACCAGGTGTTGCTGAAAAATGTGTCCTGCAGTGAATAGAAAGAAAAATGTAAATGAAAATGACTCGGGTACCTTCTCATTGAAAGCAATTTTCAACTTCTTTTATGAAGAGGTTAGACGAGAAACATTACGTGTATATTAATAGAGCATTAATGTGCAATAAGCAGTAAATTTAAATTGCAGGAAATATTGAAGATTAAATGAGTGGATAGCTTGATGAATGGATGGATGGATGGATGGATGGATGGATGGATGGATGGATGGATGGATGGATGGATGGATGGATGGATGGATGGATGGATGGATGGATGGATNGGAAATATTGAAGATTAAATGAGTGGATAGCTTGATGAATGGATGGATGGATGGATGGATGGATGGATGGATGGATGGATGGATGGATGGATGGATGGATGGATGGATGGATGAACGAATAGACGTCCGAATTGATGGAAGGATGAAAAGATGAATGAATCGATGAAATCGACGGATAGCTGGATGAATGATTGAATGAAAGACATTAATTGATGCGCAGTGCAGTATTTTTTCATTTCTCAACTTCACCTTCCTACCATCTTGAATCGTGATCCGGCGATCATTTCACACACAAAAAACACCAATGACATAAACAATACTTACTTTACCTTGCATTGCGTTGCATTAAAATGCATTCAGAATCACTTCGAGAAGTTTAACAACTAAAATGAAGACAAGCCTCTGTACTTTAATGTCGTTATTATTACAATATACGTACTTTCAATGCATTACAGTTTGATATTTTCAAATTGATTTGCTTTTAAATCATAATAAAATTAATGTAATCATAAAAATCATATCTGAATCTAATAACATATGTTTAATATTTATCACTTAGTTTGCTATTATTTCTATTTTTATTTTTCCGACCAAAACAGTCTGAAATAAAGAAATCAGTCCGAAAAAGAGTCTCATCCGAAAATATTTAAAGTCCCCCAACATGGCTTGGGATCTCCGCGGGACTGTGAAAATGAAATGAACTTAACTAAATAACTGAAACTATGCACGCACAAATCATCATAAATCAAAATCGAAATTCACTCAACAAAAAAAAACCAGTTCTGTTAATTTCATTTAACTGCTCTTCTTCTGTAAGCATTGACATGGAAGGCCCCAAGTTGTCCTCTGATCCTTATGACCCACTTCTTGCTTCCTCCCTTCTGACTGACGTCTTTTTGTCTGCCAGCAATCCTTCCTGTCTTCCTTCGACAAATCAAGGCTTAGGATAACTTTAATGAAGGTTTCACTACCTTTCAAGCTGCTGTTGTTATCTAGAACTATGTTCTTGGTACTTTGGCACTTCTCGTTCTCGGCATACTTATTCTTATCGAAACTTACAAAAAATTATTCACTGAAGATTTAATATTTGGAGAGTGAAATGAAGGATTGTTATATCTGACATGATGGAACAATCACTAAGTCTGAAATTTTGGATCCATCATAAGCTCCATTTGGAATTGATCACAAATAAAATAAAATAACTATTTTTATTATTATTGTTGTTGCTGTTTGTCAAGATTGAACAACATCCTGTTTAATTTCAAAATGCCTGAAATTCTTCTCAACAAAACATTGTTAGCTTCTTGAGGAACTCATTTGTGCAAATTGTGACTTTTCATCTCGCTAGCTAAATCTAAAATACTTATTAACACAGTTCATTAATTTATTACTGTAATGTAACATTGTAAATCATTAAAATTAAAGCATTATTATTATTAATTTTTATAAAAAGACACAAACTTTCAAAGCAAAATTTAAAAAATTAGTCAGACATCAAAAAAAATTATTTAAAAATGAATTCGAAACAACTTTTTTAGAAATAAATATTTCTCAGAACACAAAAACAAAAATAACAGAAAATAAATTCAAAAGAGAACATCGATTCAGTTGAAAACATGTTTGTTTGACAACTTCACTTGATCGTGACGAGGAAAGTGAATCAGGAAAAAAATTGTTTACGTGTGCAGTGTCTTCATTGATATTATTATTATTGTTATTGTTGTTATTATTATTATTATTATTATTATTATTATTATTATTATTATTATTATTATTATTATTATCGTTATTGTTGTTGTTGTTGTTATTATTATTATTATTATTATTATTATTATTATTATTATTATTATTATTATTATTATTATTATTATTATTATTATCGTTATTGTTGTTGTTGTTGTTATTATTATTATTATTGTTGTTGTTGTTGTTGTTGTTAATGTTATTATTATTGTTATTATTATTATTGCTATTATTATTGTTATTATTTTTATTGATATTAATATTATTAATATTATAATACTAATTATTAGTATAATTATATTACCGCGATAATAATAATGATGACGACTATGACGATGGTTATTATTAACATTGTTGTTATGATTAATATTAAATGTTCCATCCTTATTATTGTTAATGATATTTATTGACATCATTATTATAGTCGTGACTATTACTGCCATTCAGTTGATGCTATTGTCGGTGTTGTTGTTGTTGAAAAATACTATTTTCTTGAGAAACAATTTAAGAACTTTGAAGAATGTACAAATTCTGCTTGCATTTGTCAAGAATTCGACCCAAATATGTGCACAAACGCAACAAATATTTATTTCATTTTGTTATCTCAGGTTGGATTATTCATAAATTTATTTTAAAATACAAATAGAAGGTTTAATTGGCAAATATTATTGTGGCTAATAATAATAATAATAATAATAATAATAATAATAATAATGATATTTGGCTTTCACGTTAGTTCAAAAGACCGCGTTCCTGCAAGCAAGGGTAATGTCAACAACCGCAATGTGTCATGTTCACAGCCCAGCTTGCATCGCCCAGGGATCACCCTAGGGTATGGGCGCTGTATGTCTGGTAGAGCTATTAAATAGTGCCTTCACATCCTATTCGGACACGTGCTCGCTCATGGTCCAATGGTTGTGACTTCGCCTCTCACGATGGCAGCATGGATTCGAACCCGTTGCGGTAGCACCGTCCTAATCATCTGGGTATGTAACGGACGTTAATAAACAACAACAACAACTACTACTACTACTACTACTACTACTACTACTATTGCGACACGTACCGCATTCAACAGATCGGCTAAATGTAAACAAATGCAAATACAAAGCGACAGTCGTTAGATGTCGTTTTCCCAACCGAGCTTGCACCGCTGGTGAGAGCACGTGATGTGAGCTAGGTAAATGGTTAGGTGCCTTCACATCTGATTTTAATACATAAACAAATTTATTTCATAAAAGTAAACTTTTAATTAAACATTTTTATAGAATTTACCTTATTTTTGCATTCAAATAAACAATTAATGTCAAAATATTGTAGCAAATATTTTCAGCTTTAAGCCGTCCTTCAGTGCAACTTGCTGAGAAAGTCAGCTTCTCTTCTGATTGGCTCAGAGATTTCAGTCAGTTATTACTTGACACTTGACAAATGAAATATTTCGTGATGGAATTTTAAATAACATTACCAATTATAATAAAATTCTTCTTGCTAATCATTATTATCAATATGTAATTATTTTATGTTTAACCTTATTAAACTGACAATTATACATCTAAAATTTAAAAAAAGTTTTGTATTAACGATCAAACTTTAAAAACTGCATGTTTTTGAGAAACTCGAATACAAACAATATCTACCTTTGAGATATTTTTTATAGACACGAATATTTTATAATAATTTCACAATCGATCTTACGCTTCCTGGTCGCCCATTTCTCAGTAATGAACAATAATCTCGAACACAAAAAATAACAGCCTGGTAAAATATTTGCTTCGTAAGGTGTTCTTCGTTGAAATTTCGTTGCAAACATTGCATGCTTTGGAAACATGTTTTTTTTTACAGCGTATTGTGAGAGATACATGTCCATTATTGATTGGTTGAATATTAAAAAAGATACAAAAAGATTAAAAAAAAGAATATCGTCAGCTTTTCATGTTGTTGGTGAAACTTTTATCATTTATTTAATAATATATATTTAAAGTTATATTTATAGTGATTAATTTACTATAGTTGTTGACATATTTATTTTTTAATAACATAATTTAATTAACCGATAACAGCGAAATGTTATCTGTAAAGATTTCAAAATTATTAAAGAAAAAAGAAATAAACAGCATTTTTCAAGAACAATATTATTATTAACAATATTGGAAATTCCTATTGTGAAAGGAATGACTAAGAACGTGGAGGCTGAATCTCACTCAACGCTGATTTTAAAGAAAAATGCTTCAAAATAATTTCTCATTCTCACGTGAAATCTGGACTTATTCACAGCTGTAATAAACTATAAATATAAATAATAATGTAGCGATTTTAAATTTTTTACATTTCTTTCTCAAGTATTTTATTTATGTACTCCTGAAGGCTATTGTTTGGCTGCTCGAAAGATGCCTGGGGGCGGGCCTCGTTTAATATCGACTTGGCGCCCTTTCGGAGATCGTCTGCGTTCTTGTTAAGGGTTGCTTGAGTGGCATAATATCATGACATCATTGTTGCGTCGAAAGAACGTTTGCAGCTTTAAAAAGGCGCGAGAAATTCAGGTTTCGTTGCTCGCTATTTTGCGATCGATTTCACTGAGCTTATGATATCCAAGTTGAGAGAGGCGTACCAGCTGCACATCTATCTCTTCATCTGGTTGCCATCAGCTTGATCAACGTTTTCCCAAGGTCAAGGAAGGGTCTCTGATTTTGAATAAACGTTTTTTTTTTGGAGTCGAAAGATGTCAAAGATGATGATTAAAGCTTCTCTTCAGTTTGTCTTTGTTTTGAGTCTCCTATACGTCAACGGAGTGGAAGGTTTGAGATTTTCATAATTCGAAAGTGATTAACTGATTATATGTGATTAGTTCGTTAAAGTAATCATTTTAAGATGTTTAGGAAATTATTTTTTAACCTTCTATTGGTATCTGGTCTTTTAAGTAATGCAAAAGTACAAATTTATTACAATTATTAGTATTATTCACAATAATTATTATTATTTATTATAATTATTAGTGTTATTCACAATAATTATATTAGGCACACAAGTTTCTTCAATTTCTATTAGAAATAAAGCTATTGCATTGAAAGCCTTCCGTGTTTAATCTGCCCAATGCGACGCATGAAGCCCCCACAGTACCGATGTATATATATATATATACATATATATTTATATTTATATATATGTGTGTGAATATATGTGAAGTGACCAACTGTGTGTTTAATGAACTCCGATCCATTAATGATATTTTATCGCGTATAGCGAATAAATAAATAATACATTCTAATTGTCCAGGTGCGTGCGTCAACGTCAACCCGACCGATGTTGTCTTCGTCGTGGACAGCTCGGGCAGCATCTGCGATACTGATCCAGGCTACGTGTACTTGAGAGACAAGACTTGCAACAATTGGGTATCCATACTGAATTTCATGGCAGGCATTGTCAACCACTTGCAGATTGGTCCTACAGCTGTCATGGTCGGTTTGGTCATATACCAGAATAATGCTAGGGTGGCCTGGACTTTGGACAGGTAAAATAATTGACTAAGTATTTTAAGCTATTAATGATACCATTGAGGCAATATTCAGAATGTGTTTTTACAAAGTTAAATCAATACTTTGCACAATATCCTAGTTTGTGTTAAAAATGACAGTTAATAACTTGTCAACAGGTAAACATTGTAATTATTTTTTGGTGGTTTCAAGTATAAGTTGTAATTTGCAGTTGTTATTGGTGGTATCTATTGGACGTTTTTATCAACAAAAGACAAGGTCTCAATATTTAATGACATTGCATAAAAGTCAGGGTGCAACTAAATACCGGATTTGTCTGCAATGTTCGCCAATTATTGATTGTAATTAGAGTTGTTTTGTTCATGTTATAGAATGTTTTATAACATATAGAATGTTTTATAACATTCTATGTGATATTATTAGGCACAAATAGTAAATAAGTGGTCGTTAGCAATACCTAATGTTACTAGCTACTATTATTAATTAATTATCAATAATACCAGTTTTTGATGCCTAATAATGTTATTATTAGTAAAACTAATGGAATTAAATTTTCTTTGCTCAATTAATTGTCATGTAACTTCAACCGAACTTCGCACCGAAACTCCGCAGATATCCTACAAAAGCAGAACTTCTCCACGCCATAAACAACCTGGCCTACATCGGTGGGGACACGGCAACCACCCTTGGCCTGAGGGCGATGAGAACGCAGGTATTCGGCCTAGCTGGTGATAGGTCAAACGCTGCCAATGTGGCCATCATCATCACAGATGGCAACCCTACTATCATGGTATCGGAATTGGCCGCTGAGGTGCAGATGACACAGAATCAAGGCATAACAATGGTGGCTGTTGGGATCACAAACGCCATCAATGAGAACGTTCTCAGGTCACTCAGTTCCCCTCCGCAACAGGTGGAATTGTGCTCACAATTTGTTTTGTTTATTTTAGTCAGATATTTTATTTTTTATTTGTAGGGAATTTGATTAAGTTTTGATAAAACTTTTCTTATGGGTGACAAGCAGTCGCTAATTAATTAATAAGAACAAATTGTTTCTCATAAGCAGTGCTTGGTAATAGTGAAATGATTTTTAAAAGCACACATGAACAGAAGGTAGACTTTTATACTTTTTAAGTAATCGCATCGATTACGACACCAAATGTCACAACAACTTGACAACTATCACTGATCCATGATTGACCTTAAAATCGTTTCTTCTCCTGTGTAAATCAATGACAGATGTCAACAACAGTCTTACAATGAGTCCTCAGAACTTTATTTTTAATGAACAAATTTAAACACCTACTTAACAATTTAATTAAGTTGTACCTTTTTGGTGAACTTCTGAAAGTACAGATGTAAAAGAGTAAAAGAGATTGTTTTCAAAAGAAAGATTTGTTTACTTGAAATGGAGAATTTTGAATACGATAAGATTAGAGCCATCTTTTCTCACAATAAAATGTAATAATTTCCATTTTTATATTTTTTATTTAGCTCAACATCAACTACTTTATGTCTCCTGACTTCCAAAGCATAAACAGCATTTCTCAGAGACTCGAGATTTATACGTTCTGTCCAAGTAATTACTATTTTGAATAAAGTTGGATTTAAGGAAATTAATAAATAAATAATTATCTATTATTTATTATTATTAAAACCATTAGTTATTACATTAACAAGTTTAATTTGGATTGGTAAGGTTAATTAGTAATAATAATTATGTTAATAATAATATCGCTAGAGAAATATTATTGATATTAGGTGTTTTTGGTAACATCCTTATGACATTATGAGAAAATAATTTTCTCAGGTGAGGCACCCCAGTTAGAACAGTCGACAACAACCGCAGGTAGACAGATATTTATAGAATATCGTTCAATCATAAATTATGTATTCATCCTTATTCTAATAATTAAACATAAAAAATAATCCCATAAACATGCAAATACAAAGGCTCGAGTGTGTATAAATATTGTAGTTAATGTTTCTATTATTATTGAAATTGTTATTGATATTATTATTATTATTTTTTATGCAATGAATTACGTCTATCGAAATGTTATGAACAGCACACGCATAAATATATTTATTTCAATCAATGTATGCTCTCATTGTGTGGTAAGACTCCACGTCAACAATTCATCACAAACATACAATACATACAATGAAATGAAAAGATGTTTTTTTGCTTTTTTAATCACATGCAATGGAGACAGGTGATGCCTGCATAAAACTGTTATTGTTATAAGCAGAAGCATGATAATGATGATGATTATTATTATTATTATTGTTGTTGTTGTTGTTGTTGATATTGTTATATCGCTGTTGTTGTGTCTTCTATGATCGGTGTTCTTGAGGTTGTTATACTTCTGGTTATGCATAACCTCCTAAGTTTTTCAACTACCCCGGTCATCACAGTTGTTAAGTTGTTAAGTTGATGCAAGAAATTACTCTTAGAAAGAGTATTATTATTATTATTATTTTTATTTTTAATATTAATATTTTTATTATTGTTATTATATTTTACTGTTATTAAAAGTAATAGTATTATTGTTGTTGCAATTGTTGTTATTTTTATTACTATTCTTATTTTTGTTATTATTATACAATCCCATTAACCCATTGTACTTATTCCTTCAAAAGGGAATCCTTGTACTAACACACCTCTCTTCTCGGACATTGTATTCGTCGTTGACGGCTCGGGCAGCATCTGCGACACGGACCCTTACTATGTCTACGGCAGGGACACCACGTGCGGCAACTGGAGGACCGTCATCGACTTCATGAAGACCCTCGTCAGCGACCTAACCATTGGACCAACGACCAACAGGGTTGCTGTCGTGGTCTTTTATACCTACGCTTATGTGGCTTTTCCCCTGGATAGGTGAATATGGTTGTTCTGTTTTGTTAACAAGGTTATTATTGCTGTTTTTATTAATAATATATATTAAATAATATTATTATTAATTATTATATATTATATATTATTAATTATTATATAATTATTAATATTATTATTAATATTATTGTAGCATCCTGCTCTGTTGCTGAAAGAGCATATCAGTATTACTGTTACTTATTGTATGTATAGGAGATCTCCTTTAAATTATCAGATATAACGACAAAAATTCCATCTTGAACGCACTGGACCAGCTGCGCTACGATCCCGGTGGCGACACAGCCACCACGGACGGTTTGTTAAAAATGAGGACCGAGGTGTTTGGTCAGTCGGGAGACAGACCGGGTTTTTACAACATGGCCATCATCATCACGGACGGCAGGCCCACCATCAGAGTTTCTGACCTTCAAAGTGAGATAGACAGGGTTAAGGCTGCCGGCATCGCCATGTTCGCCATTGGCGTCACCAACAGCATCGACGAGGAGACGCTCAAGAAGCTGTCGTCGCCCCCGCAATTGGTACGAGAGATTTCAGTTATTTTTAGTTAACAGGCTTTTCGACGCTGTGGCGTTATTGTTGTTTTTGTTATAATTGTTGACATTGTGGCTATCGACGCGATCCCCATTGTAAAGCCGTTGTAAAGACATTTATCTTTATATGTTTAATGTGAAATGAATGTTGTGACATTTCATTTAGTTCATTTTTAAATAATATCTATTTAATGCAACCGAGTATTAAAGACTTTACTTAAATTTGATTAAACATTTGCAATTGTTGTATTAAATCGCTTTAATTCTAAGTCATTTTTTAAAATAACATTTGTTATCCCAGATAAACTCAAACTACTTCATGTCTCCAGACTTCAATAGCATCATTAAAATAAAATCTTCTCTTCAAAATCAAGTCATCTGTCCCAGCAGTGAGTTCTAAAATCAAAATATTTTACTATTTTTGTCAACTGCAGTTGTAATACGTGAATAATATATTATTAAAGATAAGAATAATTAAAATATAATAAATATTTTAATAAATATATTAATGTAATAATTTAATATTGCACAATTATAATTTACTGCAATTATATCGAAATATTAAAAATAATAATTTGTACTAAATGATAATAATAAATTTATCTTTTCGAATAATTTCGAGCACAATTTTAAATCTAGAAAATAAAAGACTTCTTTTTTTTGCAGCAACTCCCCCCGGTCCCATCATATCAGATGGTATCTATTTTTAATTTATCTATTGTTAATTTTTGATATTTTATTATTATTTTTGTCAGCATTAATTGGCTTTAATTATGAAATTAATTATCGACATTGCATTTATTCTGTCAAAGTTATGTCTTATATTCTTGACGCTTGTTATGGTTTCATGGGTGTTTTAGTTAGGATGAATATGAATTTATTTTTTTATTTATTTATTCACCCAAGTGTGCATGCATCAAGCATGTGTACCTGAGTTCATTTAACCCTCACGACCCCTGCAGAACCATGCACGACCACATCAACGGTGGCCGATGTAGCCTTCGTGGTGGACACCTCAGGCAGCATCTGCGATACCGATCCAAACTATGTCTTCGGTAGAGACATGAACTGCAACAACTTTGAGAAACTGAAGACTTTCCTGAAGGACATCGTATCGAGTCTTAATGTTGGTCCCAATGCTAACAGGGTCGCTCTTGTAATTTTTAGGACCACGGCTTATGTTGCTTGGCCTTTGGACAGGTGAGTCTTTAGTGTAAAATATATTTCTAAAATAAAATATTTCTTGAGAAATACGTTTTTATATGCAAATTTATATCCTATTCATGTCATTTCATTAAAACGGCATTAATTGAGGTATTTTATTATAACTATCAGATATTTGGTGCATAAATTTAAGAGGGTTGCACAAGAATCACACAATGTCCTTGGAGAAATGCAAAATAAACAAGTTGAGACTTTTTACTTGCCAGCATAACCTAAGTTCTTCCACTATGTTGAATACAGGTATTTCGATAGCAATTCCTTGGTTTATGCAATCGATCAACTGCGCTACGATCCTGGTGGTGATACGGCCACCACGGACGGTCTGCTAAGGATGAGAACCGAGGTGTTCGGTCAGCCGGGAGATAGACAGGGCATCCCCAACGTGGCCGTCATCATCACGGACGGCAGGCCCACCATTAGAGTGGAAAATCTTCAGGATGAAATATCAAGATGTCAAGCGGCAGGCATAAACATGGTTGCCATTGGAGTAACGGACAGCATCGATGAAATCACACTAAGGAAGTTATCTTCGCCACCTCAACAAGTAGTTAATTATTTATATTATATTGATTTCATTACATAAATATATCTGTAATAAATAGTAATAATTATTTAGTAATAGTTAATTAATAAAAAATAGTAACAATGAAAGAGTCATTTGGGAGGGTGTTTTTGGCCGCTGAAGGATAAGGGTTCGACACTCATCATTAAAAATAAATAATAAATTTATAATATTCAATGTTTTAAATAATTTTTCTTGGAATTTGCAACGGTTCCTTGTTCTTAATGATCTCATATTGTTACCTTGTATTATTATTAGTAATGATGATGATAATAATAATAATAGTAAAAAAAAAAATAATATGTAATAAACAGTATAATTAATATGTATTACTTGAGATCGTATCATTTTTAGAGAGATGTGAACTACTTCATGACAGCCGACTACAACAGCATCAACACCATAAAGAGGAGTCTGGAAGTCCAAGTCCTGTGTCCCTGTGAGACTGCAATTATATAATATAATAATTTCGTTATATCTATAACTTTTTTATAATAATACTTTAATAATAATAATAATAATAATTAATGTCAATAACAGCAATAATAATAACAATAATAATAATAATAATAAACTTTAATATTTTAATAACTTCTACAATTACGTTACAATGTTTTAAATAGTAATACTAAGATGTTACAGAAATCCTATATTTAAGATTTAATAGGTTACAATGAGTTACTATTATTTATAATTATATTACAATCAATTATTATTTATATTATAATTCATAAATTATTGCATGGTATATTTAACAATTTATCAATTAAATAATATTATCGCAATGATGATGCAATTTTTATTTTTGCACTTAATGATGAAACGTATTATCTGATCTTTTTTTTTTTATGTTTTTCATTTCAGCCTCGTCTACGGCAGGACCTATTTTGAATCCAACCACACTGAGTAAGCTTCCATTATAAAATCGCATTTCATGTTTTTGATATCAATATTTATTTTTACTTGAATTCAAGATTTGCAAATTTAAATATGTAATTAATATTTATAAATTTAAATGTATATTTAATAATTTATAAATTTGAATGCATTTTCAATAATTGCAAATTTAAATGTATTTTCTTAAATGTCTGAATTAAGGAAAAAAATCATATTTCTCTCGTTATTCCTGTTGTTATAAACAACGACATTTAAATAATATTTTCTAGCTTTGTGTGCATCCCAACAATGGCCACAGCATTCATGTCAATGGCAGCATTGATTGAACTCAAAACCTAAAATCCACTACATATGATGTCAATGACATTTCAACAAGTACAATCTTTTCTTTTCTATCACAGCACCAGTCTGCAAAACTGTCAACAGGTTGGACGTCGTCTTCGTCATCGACAACTCCGGCAGCATCTGTGACACTGACCCCCTGTACGTCTACCCGAGGGACAAAACCTGCAACAATTGGAGGGCAGTTCTGAACTTCATGAGGGACCTTGTGACTGTCCTTCCCATCAGTGACTTGGACGTCAGAGTCGGATTGGTCACCTTTCACTCGTACGCTGTTGTCCAGTGGANGCAGTTCTGAACTTCATGAGGGACCTTGTGACTGTCCTTCCCATCAGTGACTTGGACGTCAGAGTCGGATTGGTCACCTTTCACTCGTACGCTGTTGTCCAGTGGACCCTTGATAGGTTGGTGGTTGCAAATTTTTAAATTTTTTGAAAGAGAATCAAAGTTATTATTATTATATTTTTGTTATTATTAACTGTAAGCTTATTAATTCATTAGTTCATTATTTGTTAACTAATATTGGTTACATCAGCAGCCTTTTGAATGTATTTATATTGTGTTATTAATTAACACGTATTAGAAAACAATGTTTAAATATGCATATTATTTGCATAACTTACATTAACTTTTCATTACAAAAATGTGCATCACATAGCTAACCAGCCTCATATCTTCTTCAGGTACCTAGACAAAAATTCCTTACTCAACGCCATCAATCAAGTCCAATACGTCGGAGGGGACACTGCAACAGCTGATGGGCTGAATAAAATGAGAACACAGGTGTTCAGTCAACCAGGTGACAGGTCCAACGTAAACAATGTTGCCATAGTAATCACGGACGGCAGGCCAACAGTCGGAGTATACGACCTGAGCAACGAGGAATATTTGAATCAAATTAACAACATAAACGTCTTTGCTATCGGTATTACTAACAGCATCGACGAAAATACGCTGAGGATGATTGCATCACCTCCTCATCAAGTAGGGAGAAAAGATATTGATTAATATTTAATGTTGAAATAACAATAATAATAATAATAATNAGCCGCAAGAAATATTAAGATATTTCAAAAGATTACTATTGTTATTCGAATGAGCTAATAGAATAGAGTTCATACATTTCAATGAATTATATTGTAAATTGTGATTGTTATAGCTAAAACATTAACATTAACAAGTAAATACCTACTTCTCTCCAACAGATCAATGAAGACAAGACATTGAAAGACTAATACCTACCATATCTAACCATAACTGCAGTTATTCTTGTTTATTTTTCCTTTGTTGTTTAATTTGTTTAAGAAACGATTAATGGTGTAAATGAATAATTGATAAGGTTATTTCTTGGAAATGGAAGCAGGAATTCCCCAACAAGGTGATCTCGATTATGCAGGACATTTGATTTGTTCATTGCTTGACGCCGGAATCTTTAATTTACTTTTCTTGAATTCCAATGAGGGCGAAATGATTTTTGTTGTTGTTGCAGAACTTGATAACATTATAATTTTTAATATTACATCATTCTACAAAGTGTTTGCTTTGATCATTCACTGACCGTCTACAATCTAGCTGTCTTCAAGCGATTGCTTGAATGTTAAAGGAACAAATGTTTGGAGGGTTCTTCGGTTAAAGCCTATTTAGTGTTACCGAGTAATTGATGGTTTGGGATCAGAGAAGGTGCTTAATATTCTTATTAGGTGTTCTTATCAATTTTAAAAGTTTCTCTCGCGAAACAACAAATAAAATAAGCTCAAGACCTTGTGTTCCTCAGCTTTCAACCTTCAATGTTCAATGACGTCTGAGATATTTTTTTAATTTCTTAGAATTAAATTTAAGTTTATTAATTGACTTCAAAAAATATTTCTGACTTCTAGGCGCTCACAGTATATTTAATAAACAGCCCCAAGCAAGTATAAAAATTATAAATATCCAAAAAACTAATTTAAAATTGTGTAAATAACGAATAAACCCTGGATATGGCTCTCGCAGGATCACGGCAACAACCCAGCCATTAGATTTAATGATTTGGATACATTACATTTCCTTTCGATTGTGGAGCTTACTTGATGCTCTTTTAAAAATTTTAAGTAGTTATAGTGCGAGCTCCAAACTGAAAAATTAAGGCAAACTTGATAAGTTATTTATTTAAACAATTTGAATTTAGGGAAATTTTAAACTTGTAAAATTACCTTACTATTCAGTTGTGGTTAAATCCTTGTTTATTTCTTTGCAGATTAAAGATTTTTTTGTCACTTGCAATAAGCTCACAGAGCTGTCTCAATAAATGCTCAACAAACTTTGATCACAAGGCATTGGATACCTCCAGAAGAAATGTGTCAGTTGAATTTACAACCCAGCCTGCATCGCCAGGGATTGCCTTCGCCTAGCGACTCTTTGTGTAGAGAAGAGCGATCAAAAATCACATCCTATTCGGACATGTCCTCCCGTAATGATTAAGACTTCGCCTCTCACGATGGCAGTGCAGATAGATTCCAATCCCGTTGCTGGATTAATAATAAAATAAAATA
The DNA here is from genome assembly GCA_011800805.1 of Hirudo medicinalis. Classification (NCBI taxonomy): domain Eukaryota; kingdom Metazoa; phylum Annelida; class Clitellata; order Hirudinida; family Hirudinidae; genus Hirudo; species Hirudo medicinalis. The sequence continues at coordinate 139,222 of MPNW01000396.1, forward strand.
AAATAAAATGAAATTTAAAATAATTTTTTGTCTTTCGTGTAATAAGTTTTTTTCAGTTTGGAATTTTAAATAATGTTGTCAATTATAATGAAATTCTTCTTGCTATTCAATATTATCAATATTTAATTATTTTATGTTTAATTTATTAAACTGACAATTACGCATCTAAAATTATATACAACAAAATTTTTTAATGATCGAACTCTGAAAACTTTGAGAAACTCGAATACATGCGATACCTATCTTTGAGATATTTTTTATAGACATGATTAATTTTAAACTGATCTTATGATGAGTGGTTTATCACATAGACATCAGTATACTTAAACCACTATAAACCACTATAAATTAGTGTTATTTATGCTTGCTGGTCGGCCATGTCCCAGTGATTAACAATATTCTCGAGCACAAAAAATAGGGTGTTCTTCGTCGAAGTTCAGTTGCAAACATTGCATGCTTTGGAAACATGTTCTCTTTATCACGTGTTACGTGAATCCACACTCCTACGTCAATGATTGATTGGTTGAATGTTAAAAAAAAATCAAAGATCATTGGCATGCGGTCGTAATAGCAACAGTCGTAATGTGTCGTGTTCGCAACCCAGCCTGCACCGCCAGGGAGCGCCTCGGGTAGGGGCGCTATATAAATGGTAGATCGATTAAAGTGCCTTCACATCCCATTGGGATACAAAAGGCACTCAAAATATCGGCTAAATACACATTGTCAGCGTTTTATATTGTTGATAAAACTTTCATCATTTATTTAATAAATGTTTTACATTTACAATGATTACAGTTTTTTTTAACATATTTAATAACGTAATTTAATTATCCGATAACAGCGAAATGTTACAATTACATTTTATTTGTTGTTCATTACAATGAATTCAATATTTTTTTAAGGTAAAAAACAGCATTTTTCATGAACATTATTTATTCGCAACATTCGAAGTTCATATTTTTTGAAAGGAATGACTAAGAACATGAAGGATGTTTTTAAAAAAAAATTCATCAAAATAATTTCACACTCTCACGTGAATTATGGACTTAGTAACGGCTATTATAATAAAAAAATACATAAATAATAACTTAGCGTTTTTAAAATTGTTGACATTACTTTCTCAAATATTTTATTTATGTACTCCTGAACGCCATTGTTTGGCTGCCTGGGGGAGGGTCTCGTTTAATATCGACTTGGCGCCCTTTCGGAGATCGTCTGCGTTCTTGTTAAGGGTTGCTTGAATGGCATAATATCATGACATCATTGTTGCGTCGAAAGTACGTTTGCAGCTTTAAAAAGGCGCGAGAAATTCAGGTTTCGTTGCTCGCTATTCTGCGATTAGTTTCACTGAGCTTATGATATCCAAGTTAAGAGAGGCGTACTAGCTGCAGATCTATCTCTTCATCTTGTTGCCATCAGCTTGATCAACTTTTTCCCATGGTCAAGGAAGGGTCACTGATTTTGAATAAACGATGTTTTTTTGGAGTCGAAAGATGTCAACGATGATGATTAAAGCTTCTCTTCAGTTTGTCTTTGTTTTGAGTCTCCTATACGTCAACGGAGTGGAAGGTTTGAGATTTTCATAATTCGAAAGTGATTAACTGATTATATGTGATTGGTTCGTTAAAGTAATCATTTTAAGATGCTTAGGAAATCATTTTTTAAACTTCGATTGGTATCTGGTCTTTGATATGCAAAGCGCAAAATTAAGTAATGCAAAAGTACAAATTTATTACAATTATTAGTATTATTCACAATAATTATTATTATTTATTATAATTATTAGTGTTATTCACAATAATTATAATATTAATTAGTTATTCACAGTAATTATAATATTAATTAGTTATTCACAATAATTATAATAGGCACACAAGTTTCAAGCTTTTAGGTATAAAGAGTATTCAGTAAATATTCAGTTATCAACTGAGTGGTATTATCTGTAAATACCACGCTTAAGCAATAATCCTGCTGCCAGTTATTGCGTAACGATCAGTTGCGTGATTATTTGCTGAATAGGAATGTACTTCAATGTGAGCTTCGAGATTCTCTCTGAGATAATGTCTGCTTCTGTGTGATCTTTTATGATCGACGTGGAACTAAAAATAGTGAATATAACGAAAACTAATTAAACATAAACATAACTACAAAAATTAATTAATGACATTTTCAGGGTTATAACAATATATATATGTGAAGTGACCAAACGATGTCTTTAATTCGATCCATTATTGATATTTTAATGCCTCTAGCGAAATTCTAATTGTCCAGGTACGTGCGTCAAGGTCAACCCGATCGATGTTGTCTTCGTCGTGGACAGCTCGGGCAGCATCTGCGATACTGATCCAGGCTACGTGTACTTGAGAGACAAGACTTGCAACAATTGGGTATCCATACTGAATTTTATGGCAGGCATTGTCAATCAGTTGCAGATTGGTCCTACAGCTGTCATGGTCGGTTTGGTCGTTTTCCAGAATAATGCTAGGGTGGCCTGGACTTTGGACAGGTAAAATGGTTTATTAAATATTTTAATTTTTGTTAATCTATTAATGATACTGCATTGCAATCTATTGAGGCAACATTCAGAATCTGTTTTTACAAAGTTTATTCAATCCTTTGCAAAATATCCTATTAAAAGTGACAGTTATTAACTTGTCAACACGGTAATTCAACAAGAAAAATTTTTAAATATTTGTTAGTGGTTTCAAGTATAAGTTGTGATTTGTTGTAGGTATTAGTGGTTAACTATTGAACGTTTTTATCAACACAATGCAATTAAATAAAAACAATAACTATTATTACTTAATAAGTACTTAATAATTACTGGCATAAATAATAGTAAAACTAATGGAATTAATTAATAATTTTTTAAGGCAATTAATTATCATGTGAGTCTTCCCAATCTCCACAGATATCCTACAAAAGCAGAACTTCTCAATGCCATAAAAAACCTGGAATACACCGGTGGAGACACGGCAACAACCCTTGGCCTGAGAGCGATGAGGACGCAGGTGTTTGGACTGTCGGGTGATAGATCAAAAGCTGCCAATGTGGCCATCATCATCACAGATGGCAACCCTACTATCATGGCATCGGAAATGGCCGCTGAAGTGCAGATGGCACAGAGTCAAGGCATAACAATGGTGGCTGTTGGGATCACAAACGCCATCAATGAGAACGTTCTCAGGTCACTCAGTTCCCCTCCGCAACAGGTGGAATTGTGCTCACAATTTGTTTTTTTTAGTCAGATTTTTATTTGTTATTTGTAGGGAATTTTATTAAATTTTTGTAAAACTTTCTTTTCAGAGGCCATGCAAACGTTATTGTTATTATTAATGTATTTAGGACTGTCGATATTGTCAACAAAATATCATTCGGGGCCAAATTACTTTTGTGGTACTCCACATATTGGATTCCTATTCAGTTAACTCAGCAATTGCATAATAATATTTGCATTCCCAGTTAAACCAAAATTATTTCAAAACTCCGGACTTCAAGACACTCAAAATCTTAAAGTCTTCTCTTGAAACCCAAGTATTGTGTCCACATAGTGAGTTAATTTTTGATTGTAAAATAAGCTCTAAAAACATAAATAAATCTAAATGTAGACATTTTGAATGATTTCATTCAATTTAAGCAAAATTGAATTGAATTGAATTTAAAAACTAAAATAAAGCTCATTTTCAGCAACTCCCCGTGTACCCCAAATAACATATCGACTTATCACACCGAAAGGTAGTTGCTGTTAATTAGTGTGCCATTACTTAACTTGTAACTATAATCGTTCTTGCTGTTGTTATCAATATTAATTTGTTGCAATTGTGTAATCGATTCCCAATAAATGAATTGATTTACATTTACATTAACTTCCATCAAAGAACCTTGCAAGACCTCCCCATCGGTGGCCGACATAA
>MPNW01000397.1:5807-66503 GCA_011800805.1 Hirudo medicinalis
TGATGATGATGATGTATGATGATGATGATGATGATGATGATGATGATGATGATGATGATGATGATGATGATGATGATGATGATGATGATGATGATGATTGATGATTGATGATGATGATGATGACGATGATGATGACGATGACGATGACGATGACGATGACGATGACGATGACGATGACGATGACGATGATGACGATGACGACGATGACGACGACGACGATGGATCTCCTCAACTCATTCTCCCACTCACTCTCCTCATCTCATAGATATCTTAAAAATTGAAAGCGGGTTCATTCGGTGCGTTATTGATGGTAATAATTATAATAATAATAATATTATATTATTCATGTTCTCGCAATACATGAACATGTTTGAATGATGACTGAAGTAATATGAACTTAATATTTAAGTTCGTCATTGTGATGTTGTGGTGATAACTGGCCTTCCAATAAGGTCATACGAATGCGGCAAGCAGAAGCACTTGACTGACAAGAGATTAATTAATTAAGATGAGGGTAATTTGAATAAATAAATTGAAGATGTAAATAAATTAACTTAAATTAATTTAGTTATCAAGTTATGCATAATTTTAGTTGTTCTGTTAATTAAACATCACTTTGAATTTTTTGTCGGAGTTTTCAGATTCACTCGTAAAGAATATTTTCATTCAAAAAATACGCACAAAAATCATGCATTAACGAATTCAAACTGAATTTACAATCCCAGCTTTGATTTCTTATCTTAATCCATCTTTTCATCCAGTGGCGCACCCAAGGTGGGGGGGAGTTGGTGGTTCTAACCCCCCCCCCTAAAAAAAAAAGTTAAATAAACAAAATTAATGAATAAATAAAATAAATGGATAAATATATTTTAATGACTGGTTTTAATTATCTATATCTCGATATTTAATGAATATTATGGCATAACATTAGAAAATCATCTCTGAAATCTCTGAAAAGACAAAAACCTGAAAAAAAAAGGTCTTCCAAAATCATTCCCCCGACAAAAATGCCTGGGTGCGCCCCTGTTTTCATGATCACCATCATCACCATCACCATCATAGTCATCGTCATCATTATAATCACCACCGTAATAACCATGAATAATAATTATTTGTTTTTACTCCAATTTTAGACCAAATAATATTCTTGGGTTATTTTCAATCGCATTTAAAAAAAACCATTTTCTTTGATTTTTTGACGTGACCGTCACTGCTTAGTAAGTTTCAAGACATCCATCTTGAGATATGTCACTTCTCTCAACACCGTCATTCAATTCTTTCACTTATCCATCAATCCATCATTTCGTTTTTGTTCCAAGTCATCCATCCACCCATCCATCCATCCATCCACCCATCCATCCATCTATGCGATCATTCAACCATTCGGAAAAGAAATACGGATCTAAAATGTTAAACTGCCATTACTTGTTATACTAAGTGCTACAAGTGGATACTACATAGTGATGTCATTACCATCATCACTACATTATCGTTACATCATCGTCGTCGTCGTCGTCATCATCATCATCATCATCATCTTCTTCTTCTTCATTCAGTCTATCCCGAATCTAGTTCCTGCCAAAAGTAAAACTTCTAAAAGCAATTAAGTCTTGTTCAATATCCCGTGACGTCTCAAAAACGATCACGTGATCTCTCTTAAGATGAATGACGTCACTTGAATGAGTCATCCGAAAGTGCAGTCCTAATAGAACTACTTCATTGTCTTCATGAATTAACTTTTAATTTAAGTATTGGATCTTAAAAATTGTTTAAAATAATAATTAACAATTAACAATTAGTTAGGGGCATTTTGGCAACAATTCGCTTAAATATTTCGATAAATATCCCCTAAATTAATTGGAAACGTTGTTGTTTTTTTTTTGCTCCTTCATCTCCAAGAGTTGAGGTCCCAATGTTTTAATGCTGGAAAATTAGGAGCCATTTCTCCATTCTCAAGCATGTTTTGGGAGCTCATGTGTCACAAGCAGAAGACGTATGTCATCCATTGAATTGCCAACAAACTTAGACGTGTCAAGAAGGGCTAATTTCTTTCTCATTTGTCGCCCGGAGGCGATGGAGCGAGCGGACATTTGAGATGGAAAGATTCTTTTCCAACAACCCGTGATGAGATTCTTTCTTCGACATTCGTGTCGGCTACACAGTCATCAATGAAAGGTGACTTGCCGTTCAAAAAAGCTGAAAAGAAGGCTTGATTAAATTTTGAAAAGGTAAGAGATGACTGAACGAAGTGCTGGGGTGAAAGTTTATCAATGATTTTTGTATTAAATTATTTTAAATGATTTCATTTGGTTTTATTAAACTCAAATTATAATTTACGTACAGATTTAAACATAGATTAATATTTGTTTATTGCACTCAAACAAATAAAACATAAAGTTTCGGAAAAGGTTTGAAATAGTGATGGGTCATAGCCCCTCCTCCCGGGGCTAACAACTGCCTTAACTCTGACCTAAAGTTAACATAAAAAAAAGCAGGTAGAGAATTAAAGGCTCATTTAAAAAAATATTTTATGGTCACTTCTTTTATGAAAGACATCACACAAGCGGTTATAAATGACCCCCTTTTTGTAAATGCGATGCAATTGATGCGAAAATGGGAAAATCGGAGATTAAATGGTGATTGAAATAAAGTTGTAAATAAATGAATAAATAAATGAATTTATTAAAAACTTTATTATCTACTTGTAAAGAGTGGACCTTAAAAATTCATGAACCTGACAACTTGGACTATGTCTAGATATTTCTGTGGATCTGAAACCAATCAGAACGAGCTTTAGTCAAAGGTTTTTCAGTTACTGCCAAATCTCTTTTTTTGTTGAATCAAAATCAAAATTTCTGAACGAGGCGATGACAAATCTTATTTTATTGCACTCAAACGAATAAAATATAAACATTCGTCTCCATAGAAACGAGCAGACGGTTTTTGCATAACGACAACGTTGACAGTAGTTAGTTACTGAAAATAGTAGTCGTGCTTTGACGTGCAACACTTAATTCTTGATGTGAACTTTAAACTTAAACTAAACTAATCGAAACAGGCATAAAGTGGATAAGATAGGATCAATAAGAGCTGAATATGTAACGTTGAATGAATTGATCTGATAATTCCAATGAGTGTTCATTTCACTTCTTTGGTTTTGCACATTTCAACATCCACTCCACTCCTTCCTGTAACACAATATAAATTATTCAAAGCAAAGATAAAAAAAATGGACAAAATAATTTTCTAAAGGATAATTATAGTTAAATTTTGTGACTTATTAATTCACACACATAACAAAGTGTCTCAGTTTGGCTATTTTGGATTCAGTGGCTCAATATAAATAAGTAGGTGTAATATAATAAATATAATAAAATATCTAGAGATTCTAAAAATGCAGCATACTTAGGATTTAAATAGGCACAATGTATTTGCACAATGCAAATTGATAATTTTAAAGATACATTTGTTTCTTAAAAAAAAAATGACTTCTTAGCGCAAATAGAAACCATATCTAAAATAAATCGAAGCGAGCAATTATAAAATTTATCAAAATTTTGTACGACAATCGATTCCAGGATGCATTCGACATCACCTTGACTCCTTCCTTTGACACGGCGGAGCACGGTTGGATCTGCCACTGTCGATTCCTTATCGAATGGAGGTTCAGTCCTTCTGCTATGTCACTGGCCTTGGCAGCTGTCATGAGGTCTTGTTTGTTGGCCAGAATGAGGACAGGTACTCCTAGCAGTTTCTCTTCATCCAAGAGTTCACTCAACTCCTGTTATAACCCAGTGATGGATAAGCAAAAGCAACTAATAAGTAACAATCTCCATTGTTATCATTTATACTATAATGAAAGAAACATTCAAACATTGATTTTTACAATTCTGAAATGAATTGGAAAATGATAACATATAATTTATAATAAAATATGCATACAATAAAATATGCAATAACGATAACAAAATAATTCGTTTATTAATAAATGTGTAGTAGCAATACGTCAACAACATACAACTCCGGTCTCCTCGAAACGTTTCCTGTCCGCACTGTCAATCACATAAATCTGCGAATTAAATTAACACTAACAAAATTAAGTTTGTGTCGACTTTTAAAAGTGATCAAGTTTAGACTCCAAAAACAAAAATAAAACAATTGATATGTTAAGAAGAAATAACTAAGAACATTAAGCACATTTAAAGTAAACAAAGACATAAATGTCGGGTAAATTTTAATAAATTCAATTATATTATTAATAAGAAATATACTTAGTAATATATAAATATACTATCAATAGAATAAGTACAATTACACTGAAAGTTTTAAACAAAGATTTTATTTATTTTTTATTTATTTCAAAAGTGATCAGAGGATGAGTGCCTCTTACCTGCTCACAAGCAAACAAACAAGAAAATTTATTAGAGAGGTATGACTCCAACTTATCATTTGTACAAAAGGAAGGGATTAAGATTGCGTTCATTGATGAGGCAGGCGAATCGACTGTAGGTTGTCGATGAAACGATGAAATGATGTCATTGGGGAGAGAGATTAGTGAAAAAGTATTTAGTACTGTCTATTGAGCAAAACCTTTGAATTTGAGAAAGTAAACACTCTATGTTAGGCTGATTAAAAAAGTAAACAAGGTTGGCAACTACCAGAACATCGGTGTTCTCAAAATAGTTTTTCCAGTAGGGTCGGATACGTCTCTGTCCGCCAATGTCCCAAACATTCAACTTGAAACCAGAAGACTGGACACTTTTTATGTTGAATCCCTGCCAATTCAAATCAATTATTAATTCAGAAAATGATGCAATTGTAGCTTTGAAGTCATTCGATCTGTCATTACTGATGGCACTTGGAAAACTTTGTAAAAACAACTTTGTATACATTCCATCACCTACTCCTGTTTAATTAACTCCATCTCCAATCAATGTTTTTCAATGCTATATCATTAGATAATGTACTAAAAGCAAGATGGTGGAAAAGTTAATTGTTGATAGCTAAAATTAACACAATAAAATTATTAATATTGTAAAGAAACATATTGAAGCATTTTCCATTACCTAAGACTTTAATGCAATAAGACTTGAAAACGAATGTTTAAAACTATTAAGCTGCATATTTCATCCTAATATTCGTTGAGTAACTTTGAGGTTTAGACTCTGAAATCGCAGCATTTAATGGATCTAAAGATCTCCATTTAATAACCTCTACAATCACATCAAAACCGTACTAAACATTTGTTGACAGGATAATACAATGGTTACCATTGTAACAAATGCATTCTTTCAATGGCATACTAAACGAGTCATAACTAATGTCGTAACAAAATCTTTAATTCAACCTGTGTAGGCGTAATGTGATTAATATCTTCTGAGGCTAGCTGCTTCAACAAAGTCGTTTTCCCAGCATTGTCGAGACCAAGAAGCAAAATTCTGAGCTCATGTTCTTGAGTAGACTTCAATTTTCTCAATAATGACAACAGACCCTTGAAAAATTAACTTATTTAATATCTTTACATCTCATCCTCTACTCAAAAACTCTAGCCTAACCATTGAAAAATCAAAGTGAATAACTAATTAAAAATATGTCGAGAAACAATTAAGAAAACTTAATGCTTCTCAAAGAACCGAATATCGATGTTTAGCTTTGAATGAAGAATGTCAATTATAATATCATCGGTTGCCATGGTTAATTAGCAATGTCATTGTGGCAATTAATTTGAATAATTACCTAAATTACAAACTAAATAGATTAATAACATTTAAAATTTGCTTGAAAAAATAAAATTGCTAAATTAAAAATTGCTTAACGTGTGTTTCTGTTTCAATGTTTCATCAGCCACACGTGGGTTTTTGTCTCCGGTGATACGATAGGTAGTATATAAAGTCAGTTTGGCGTCTGCTTTCGCAAGTTGGAGTGACTCGTCGTTGCTGGTTCCAATAAATAGCGCAAATTATATAAAGTCTATCAGATTATTTTTGGTAACATGGCAGATCGCCGCTCATCCAAAGGAAGTGCAAATGCCAGCAATTATTCGCCTACTTTCACTGAAACCGATGATACATCGGGAAAAGAAATATTGGACAGCGGTAAAATCGAGCTGAAACCCAAAATCACGCTGTTCAGTGGAATAACTGTCATTGTCGGAAGCATTATAGGCTCGGGCATCTTCGTCAGTCCAAAAGGTGTGCTCCAGGAAGTGGGTTCTGTTGGCCTGGCATTGTTGATATGGTTGCTTTGCGGTCTCTTTTCCATGATAGGTGCTTACTGTTACACCGAACTCGGCACTTTGATTGTTAGATCAGGAGCGGATTATGCCTACATGTATGAAGCGTTTGGTCCGTTCGTGGCTTTTTTGAGACTTTGGGTGGAGGCCATTGTTGTGAGGCCATGCACCACTGCTGTGGTTGCCCTCACCTTTGCCAACTACATCATCGAGCCTCTGTTTCCCACTTGCGAGCAGCCCGAAGTTGCCGTCCGACTTCTGGCAGTGATCTGCATTAGTAAGAAATTGAAATTCTAGTAGTTGGAGATGTGGTGATTGTGATGATGATTGGAAATTTGATATTAAAATGATGTTTCTCAATTTGTTTTTAATTTCAAGAAAACGTCTAAAATTGCTAAGAATTCTTTAAGCCAGTTAATGCAAGCTTTTTTTTATTAGTTTGCTGATTTCCCATCAAACATTTATTCAATAAATAAGTCTAAATTGATATTTAAAACATTCCTGAATCCATTCCAGAAAGCTTCTACATGACACTAAGCAAAAGCCATTAGAAATGTTGAACTTTAGAGATGAAAGTGATCTATATTTTCCATCTTAGTAGATGACTTTATGAGTGCAATTTTTATGATCACCAAGCCACTGTTAATCACAGCAATTAACCCTTGGGACTGGCTGGTTGAAGATATGATTAATGCTGTTTACTGCAGCAATAACCACTAACTCATCAACTAACTAATAACCAATTATTATTAACTATTATTATTAACATTGTTATTACTATTGTAATTATTTCACCCATCCAATTTCTATATCTATCCAATAATGTTATTATTATTGTTATTATTATTAATATCAATATAATTAACAATATTATTATTCCACAACCATTTGCTCCTTCTAGCCACCCTAATGGCCATCAATGCCTGGGACGTGAAGTGGTCCATGAGGGTTCAGAATGTCTTTACGATGGCAAAACTGTTCGCTCTTGTCCTCATCATCATCACTGGAATTGTTCAGCTCTTCAGAGGTTTGTGATGATGCATTGTTTTCATAATTACTTTTTAGTAGTTTGGTATTTCCTCAGTCATTTTATTGAAGTGCTTTTGGTATGGATGATTTCATCTCTGGTATGTCCAAGGCTTAAGCCTTAACAATAAAATATTATTGCTGCTATTGTTGTCGTTATTATTATTGTTATTAATACTATTACTATTGTTACTATTATTATTTTCATTCATTTGTTCTGTTCTTATACTTTAGCATAATATTTAAGATGCAACAATGCCTTAAGAAGTCTGGAATTTGGTTTAAATGTGAAATATAACTTTTTTGCTTAAAGGCCTAAATTCCTACAATCTTCTATGCAAAAGAAGGACTTGATAGTGAATAAATCTTGATTGATCGTCTCATAAGTAGACATGCTGAACAGTATATTTTATTTAAATTCACAGTAATATTAAGAAATCAGATCCTGGTCGACACCAATATATATTATTATATTATATAATAAATAATTACAAAGGTGTTAATAATATTATATTAACATTATTATTATTATTTGAGAGCAGTTTTTAATCAGATGAGTATTGGCCATCAGATTGCAAGATGGAAAATAGGTTTCAAATCAGTTGGGCCGGTTTTGCCATCAAGTTGTTTTGTGTTCCTTTCAGGTCAAGTGGAATTCTTCAGCCAGCCTTTTGAAAATTCCAAGTGGAACCCCGGTGCCATAGCCATTGCCTTCTATCAGGGTCTGTTTGCCTACAATGGATGGTGGGTATCTCAAGCAAATGCAGTGAATTATTATTATTCTAAGTGTTGATGATGATTTTAGTAATTATGGTTTACAACCGGCGGCAATTACAATTTACTTTTGAAAAGGAAAAATTGTTCTTGGAAATGTTGTTCTTGTTTGTAATCTCAGTTGCTTCCAATGTCAATGTGACAATGTTGACAATCATCATCAACCTTCACTATGATGATCATCATCACTCTTCATTGCATTCATTCATTCATTGTTTTTTCAATGCAGGAACTATTTGAACTATGTTGTGGAGGAGTTGAAAGATCCATACAAGTTGGTATTTGTTGAATTGTTTGCTATTTAGAATATTTTTTCGTTCATCTGTTGTTATTGTTGTATTTGTAAACTTGTGTGGTTTGTTTGTATGATGAGCATCACAGGTGTCACTAAACACATGTGCTCAGACTTGTAATTGACAAATCAAGACATGTAAATCATTGATTTTTTAAATTGTGGTATTTAGTAGCTGAGATGCTGGAAATGTGTTTGCTGACATTAAATAGGAGAGGTGAAGTTATTACATCAGAGCAGATGAACGACTGATTTATGCAATAAACATGGCAGTAAATATATATATATATATATATTAAGATGTAAAAATAAATGTAATAAAATATAAACATTTATTTTAATGTATTTCTTGTTTATTATTCTGAATACGTACTGTGGGTTGTTGATTACAAATCGTTTCAAAAGAAAAATGTTGTTTTGGCTTTTATTCAAAGAGGTCCATGAATTATCCTGTCATGTATTTTTGTGTGCGACATTGTTACATTAAGACCTTTTTAACAGCAACGATGAATGCTGTTGTTGTTGTTGTTGATGCGAGGAATCATTGTGAATCTGCATGTGAATGTCAAATTGTTCGAAGGAGAGAAACACTTGAAAATTGAATGGTAAATGAATTCTTTCAAACATATCAACTTTGGATCTGCTGCTGCTTGTTGCACTCATGTGATTCATTTTCTAATCTTTCCCCCCCCCCCCCGGCCAAGAGAATAAAAGGAATCATCATCAGCATCAGTCAGCTTCACTTTGCGATGGACCTGAATTAAAATGTGCAAGTATAAAAATGTCAGTGCAAGACCAAACTTGACTTATATGTTGCCATGGAGATTGAAAATGACTTTCATTCCTTCCATTCTTCCCGTTCGAGTAACTTATTCGCAGGCAAAAACAGCATCCATCATGTTCTGCCCAGGGATGTTTTGGAACTTTTGTAACCTTTGACATTAAAATTACCAGCGGGTCGTTGGGTTTGATGTTTAATCTCAAGCACTTACAGTTAGACGAGCTTGTATCTCTGAGATTTATCACAGCTTTACACATTCTTTGATTAGACTTAAACTTGGATCTATGCACAATTTTTGTGTGGTCCAAGGTCCAAAAGGCTCTTGCCTTTAATTTCTTCACTTAGCTAGATTTTTGTCCCAGTGTTTGTGATATTTTCTGATTTTGATGAAAAGAAAAGTCTGAGAAAAATAGTTTTACGAATTCCGAGATTTCGTTGAAATGAAAAATTAATTTGAAGTCATTTTGGTGTGTCGGTTTCGACTCATAACCCTGTTGCTGTGGCGAAGTCTGAAGCCTTCTTTGATATTAATTGATGAAGTTCTTACTAATAGTTATAGTTTACTAATAATTAAATTTAATTATTATTTGAGAAGGGAAGAATTTGCATGAAGTAATCATAACGATAACGATGCAGAGTTTGATTAGAGTGTCGTATGTTCAACGGAACTTAAACACTGCTGATGTAGAGGGAAGCTTTCTCTGAAGAGGGAAGTACTGAGGATGGAGTGACATCAGCATCTCAGTTTATTGCACTCTCTTTGCTGATTTTAGGTCCTGAGGAGATGTTGAGGTTGCAGGCCTCTAAGAGTTACATTAGAGTTACATTAGAGATACATTAGAGTTACATTAGAGTTACATTAGAGTAATATTAGAGTTATATTAGAGTTACATTAGAGTTACATTAGAGTTATATTAGAGTTATTTATTGCATGTTTGGTGTTTGTAATGAAGTCGATGTTCTGTTGTGAAACTGAATGATAGTTGTTGGTTGTTGGTGTTACACAAATTGTAATTGTGAGGTTATCGAACCAACATTATTTGCGGAGAAGATAAAATCGACGAGCTTAAATATTACAAAGCGACGTGGAATGCTTGTTGAAATCATTACCGGTCATTACATTACAAATCATTACATTCGACTTCAGGAATTTGCCGATAGCATCCTGGGCTTCTTGCACCCTGGTTACTGTCATCTACGTCATGGCCAATGTGGCTTACTTCACCACCGTGTCGCCTCAGGAAATGATCGAGTCGTCTGCTGTGGCCGTGGTAAGAACTTCATTGGTCGATTAATTAGCCTATCGGATCATCGGCCTAGCAAATAATAACATCGATTGATGTAATAAATTATTATTTGTTGTTGTTTGATGTATTAAAATTATTATTCTTTTGAAACCATTTATTTTCTTATCCACAAAAGAGATAAAATAAAGATAAAAGTCGATCCAAATAGTTAACCTCCCTGACATGACCTTGGGATGGATTGTTGTGAACATGATTGTTATTGTGGTTATTATTATTATTATTATTAAGGTTAACAAATACTTTTCTTGAAAGAGAAAAACATTTTTAAACTGTTTGAAAGTGAAAAGCTTGAAAACCTTTGAAACCATTGCTGTGGTTGGGTGGTGTTCAATTTCAAAGCACTCATTAGTTCTGCTTCCACGGCTTTGTTGGGTTTTTTTCAATTTGCATCTTTGTGATTGTACTTCATACTATCATGTTACTCGGTGTCATCTCATGTTGCTTCTGAAGTGATGGTGATGATAAGTGATAGACTATACGATGATAAGTGATAAACTATATGGTGATGAATGATAAGTTATGTGATGATATGATTTAAGCAGTTAATGTCTTCATTAAAACCTGTTACATTATTTAGATTCCTACCTGGATTATATGCCATCTTTATCTACAGGTGTTCTCCCAGAGAGTTTATGGAGCGGTCGCCTGGATGATGCCTGTCTTCGTGGCGCTTTCCACGTTCGGTGGTGTCAACGGGATCCTGTTCACTTCATCCAGGTTACATTTGGCCGTTTGTTCTGTTGCAGTGATTGCATGATGGTTGTGATTGATTTTATAAAACATGCTGATTTAAATGTCTTGTACTTTTGAAAACTCGTAAGTCAGTAGTAATAATAATAATAATCTTTAATTTATTTATATGCCACGTGCATGCATAGCATGAGAGGCATTAAATTTGTATTGTCTGGAAAATGTAAAAATGTTGGCAGGTTATAAGTTGATCTACCACCACCTACGTAAACATCATCATCATCATCACCACCTACACAAACATCATCATCATCACCAGGTTGTTCTTCGTGGGATCTCGCGAAGGTCACATGCCTCAGATATTGAGCTTCATTCAGGTCAACAGACTGACCCCTGCACCTGCTGCCATCTTCATGGTTGGAAAATAATTGTGTTATTATTACATTAAGTTGTCATTGTTATAATTATGCATCATTTAATTTAATAATTTGAATATTTAATAAGTTTAATTCTCATTCTCCCCGTCACAACTTGTGAATTGTGAGGTTGGGCATGACTCGACACGAATTGCAACAAGTTACGTTTCAGTCATGTGATTAGTTATTCAAAATATGTTTGCACAATTATTCATAACATGGTTATGAATTAATTTATGAAATTAATTTGTAATTAGGTAATTACCTCTTTAGGCATTTTCTAGTTGAAAGTCGTGCATTTCAAATTAGCACTTCTTTTTTTCTCTACAAAAGTCGATGGCCCGCGACATTTCAGTGATTTCCATTTAATTTCATTCATTTATCAACTTTGACCTCAAGGTATTGATTCCGTGTTTAATGTCTGCTGAAGGTGAACCAACCAAATGGGTTGAATATTTTAGAATGTCTTTTTCATTAAAGACTCATTCCTGATTGTTTCGTGTGTTGGCTTCAAATGTTAATCTTCTAAATTTAATTCAATTTTTGAAATTTCGAATCTTCAATTTGAATTTTAACTTTAAATGAAAAGTATTTATTATTATTATTACTGTTATTATTATTATTATTATTATTATTAATTTATTAATTTAGTTAATCTTTCTAGGGTCTCTGCTCAATGCTCTATCTGGTGTCCACGGACATGTACCTGCTCATAAATTATGTCTCCTTCGTCTGCTGGCTTGCCATAGGTCTGTCGGTCGTGGCCTTACTCTATTTTAGGCGCACCATGCCAGATGCTCATCGACCGATCAAGGTGGGTGTCACAATTTATTGCTTAATCTTTAAAGAGAAGTATAGATTTTGCAGGAAACCAATCATAATAAGAGGCAGTAAATCATGTTTATCAGTCTATGTTAAAGAGTCACTTTGCAGCTCATTCTCGGGATGCTTAGTGTTAGAGTTAATCTTGGCTTAACTAATATTTGTGACTCTTTTTAATTAATATTATTAATGTAATGATCAGTAGCTTTGATTGATTGGCGCGTTCTACCGCACGTTCCTACCAGGTGGGATTGGTGTGGCCGATCATTTACATTGCAGTTTCACTCGTGCTGGTTCTCATTCCTCTATACACCAACCCCGTCGAGACTGGTAAGTTTTTGGGGTGGTTTGGATGTTTAGTGATGCAGGCTTATGAGTTAAAATTAGATTTATAAAACGAAAATGTAATTTAGTTAATATGTTAATACTGATTACAAGTGGTCTATTAATAATCAATAATAATATCACATCAGAAATTGCAATTTCTGCAAAATCATAATTAAATTTTGCCTTTGAGAGTTTATGGTTGTTATGAATGTGTGTATCTTCTTTGCTAAGGAATATTATTATCATTCAAGAGTCCAGGACTGCACAATCTTGAATTTGTTGACTATTACATTTTAAATCCAGTTACATTATTATTTAATAATTACTAAGGAGTTGAGTTCTGATGCCAGTTTTGTAAATGTCCAAAAACAGGTTTCGGGTGTTTGATCATAGCGACCGGCATACCCGTTTACTTCATCTGCGTCAAGTGGCAGACGAAGCCAAAATCTTTTGAGAAGTTCATTGGTTAGTTATAAATTATTATGAGTAATTATTATTACTTATCATCGGAAATAACAATAACGACAATGATAATGATGATGCACTCGACTTTAAATATTGAACTTGCAACGGAATGCAGGTAAAACTTTTTAAATTAATTCTTAATTAAGTCGAGGATTGTAAGTTCAATTTGATCACGACAGTTCTTTCTCTTGTTGTAATAACCAATGTAATAATCAATGTAATAGTTACGTGATAGTGATTTCATTGATGTTGCTTTTACTTGAATCAACAAATGGTGAAGTTTTAATTTTGTTTTTCAGAAAATATGAACACTGGAATTCAGAAGTTGCTACTTGTTGTGCCTGAGGAGAAAAGGGAGAAATGATGAATATGCATGAATAAGCACGAGTTGATCTCTCCGCTTCGACGAGCACGATTCTTATTATTTATTCGTCGGTCTTTTTATTATTTATTCTTATCGCCTGCTATTTATTTTCAATTTCAGAATTTATTAAATGTGAATATGTATTTTGTGTTGCGAGTTAAAGTTAGGTTAAATTAAAGATTGTTTCAAATTGTAAGATTAGTAACAATACATAACGCAAGATCTTGCTTATCTATGTGCGGTTTGGGCATCCGGGATCTTATATCTTAAACTTATTGTTTAAATGTTCGCTCGTACATTCAGCTGCTTTGTTTCTTCCTTTTTCTGATGCAAATTCATCATTTATTGTAGTTAATGTACAATCATTACTTACTTATTTAAAATTATTTTGTCGTGTTGCATTGCATGCCAGCATGTTCATCATTATAAATCTTCTTATTGGTTGTTGTTAACGAGTCCAGCAGCAAACACATGCATCTTAAAGGGGACCGCCCTCGCGAATGCATGCATGTTCGTCGTATTTGCTCGAGTCATTGCCGTGTCGTCGTCGTGTGACTTGCATGATGACCACCCTGGCTGCAGCATCAGACATTGAGATGATTCTGTTCGTCAGAAAGATGAAAGGCCCTTCTTGACTCAGGTTCATCTCAACTCAAGATGCTTTGTTGCTGTACCATGTGGGGTGGATGCCAGTGTTTGTGCAGCATATTTTTCTTAATATAGAATGTGGATTATTAATATTCGGTAGTAATGCGTTAATTTTTTTAGGGATTTATCTTATTGGTGCCACACAAATTAATAATTATCATTTCGATTATATTTAATTGTTATTGTTTTAATCTTATATATATTAAGTATATAGAGTGAGTAAATAAATTGATCTTAATTCAATGTGTTGTCACATGCTCAATATAAGTATAAGCTTTGTGTGCTTTTGTTTTTCATGCTTATGGTTTCTCAATATATTTTCTGGCTTTTCGTGTTGCCGACGGTTGCGGAGCATTGATTTGGATCTTCAAAAACATTGTTTTGTGTCTTTGGCGAACTCGGAAACAAAGTCACATTTCTTCCTATTCTGGCTGGCATTTACTTGCTCAGTCCTCACTTGCTCTAACAGTCCAACTTTCAAAATATGGTGTTCCTTGCTTGTTCTATTTCTCTGTTAGGCAAATTTAAATATTCTCATGGGACTGTGTTGCAAAATAAATTGAGTCTATTTTTCGGATGCAATCATTCTTACAAGATTACATTTAATTTCAAGTGTAATGTGAGTTAGATTCGAGAAACTGATTACGAGCAGTATTTTTGGAGCCAGTTTGTCGAAAAATTTTCAAATTAATTTTTTAGAAAGTTATGTCTAAAGGGAAGATAAGAAAAAAACCAAATCGGTTTCCTGTTGAAGGATGTTCTTGATTATGAATGGGATTAGCTAGTGGAAAATTGTACTTGGCATGGGCTGACCTACGCCTTTTGCGTTGAGACTTTGTGGGCTTCTGTTTTTTAGAAAATCAATTCCAATATAATTATTATGCGAATATTACGATTAGCATCTCGTTCGGCTTTCCTATACTCTTTGTAATTAATGACAGGAAAACACATGCAAGCAAAAACATAACTTCTAGCATTGCATTGAGCAAGTCAGTTAGAATAAAAGTAGGGGCTTAACTCAAAAACATATTTGTATAGCGAATGATCATACTATGCAAACCAGTCTCACTTTTCAATAACAAGTAAAATAAAGATTAACCGGCAACAACTAAATTAGACATTCCTCTGAGTTCAAAAATAAATTTAATGTTTTGAGCTAAGTTCATTTTTCTTCTTGCACGTTGACAAGACAATGCATTTGAGTTGAGTGGAGCACCTTTCGTGGCCGTATCTTCACTGCCTGTCATGCATCGATAAATTGTTTATCTCAGGACGATTAACTTATTAGGCTTGTCATCTTCAGGCTTTTTTATTGTTGTAAGTTTTAGAAATGAAAGTAAACGTTTTAATCATAATTATCGTTGCTTTTCTGCTGTGGAATGTTTTTACATTTATTTTCTTCGTCATGAAGTCACCTCAAAAAAACGTGAGTATTTGTGATTACCAAATAGTTTTAGATTTCAAACAATTCTTCAAGATCGTTTTCAATTGTTTACTTTTCTGATGGTTTTATAGCATATGATGGCTCTGATTTTTCAGACATACACTAATAAATCTAATTTAACTAGTCAACATTTATTTCTTCTTTTATGTGGGCATTGGCCAAGCTTTTTAATCCCACTCTTAATCGGTTAACTTTAGATATCTCAATAAGATATCATCGGTGAAAGACAAGCATCTATCTGAACTGATGAAAGTCGGCAATCGAATGTTTGGCAAATACTTTTATCTCAGAAATGACCTATATGTATCAAGCTGTTTGTAAGATTGAATCTAATGCTACAAAGCATTTTGAGCAAATCTTAGTATATTATGTGTGCATTTTTTTCTAAATGTTTAATTGCTCCAACTTGTCATAATAAATATATTTTGTTTCTTACAACTAACAGCTTCATATCTAAGAGATGTTAGATAATGGACTTCAAATTACACTTTTTAATGTATTTTTTATTAACTTTTTTTATATTTTATATTTTCATGGCTCTCGTCATGCAGTGCAAGTGACCTTTCGAGTTCCAACTTGATTATAAAATAAATTTGTTTCTCTTCGTTCCATTAACACATTGTCATGTTGTTGCACTGTCTGATACATTGAATATGAAAGCATACAATTTACTAAAATGTTTTGCATCTGCAGGTAATGTGTTTGCTTATTGGGAATTCCTATGCAAAAACAATAACATATGTTTGGTCACATGTTCTATCGAAAAGCATCAGTTATCGATAAGTTTCGCGTAACAGTACGTTGTAATGACTATCATGATAACAATTGATTAAAGCCAAAAATAACTTTATACTTCTGTTACATAAATATTATTGCATAAATACTATTACATTAATTTTATTACATTAATATTACATCAGTAATAATTTCTGCTGCTTAATGTATTGTTATAACATGTGCATGTGAGACACAATAAAATTCCTCTAAACCAAAAAAAATTAATAATAATAATAATATTTTAACAATAACATTAATCTACCCAAGTCTCCGCTGGAGCTAGGGATGGATTTAAATCGACTGAACGAAATGGTGGAGGAATTGAACGAGAGGGCGATGAAGCAGAGCCTCGTCAACAACCGACTGGTTCAAGAGGCCAGGAACATCATCGACACCCTGAGCAGGAAATCTGGAACCACTCACACAAGTAAAAGTGGAGAATTTTTGTAGATAATAATAATAATGATGATAATGATGATGATGATGATGATGATGATGATGATGATGATGATGATGATATTACTAATTTTATCATCCTTCATTGTAATATTATTTCGTCATTGTCTGAGTTATTTATTGTATTTAGCCAATCTTTTGAGTGCCTCATATGCCCGAATTGGCCCGAATTGAAAGTACTACGGTTACTACCGTTTCTAAGCCCCTTCCCGAGGTCACTCCCGGGCGTTGCAGGCTGGGTATTGAACGCAACACATTGTGACCGTTGCCAATGGCCAACCTGCGCAACCTATTGTCTCTCGTTGATTCGAAGTAATAAAAGTTTCTGTTTAGATTTCTGGCCTGCAGTTGATAAACTATCTTGCTTGCACTAAATTTTCAGAACAAGAATTAATTGGCCATCAAAAAGTTATTGCGATCGGTGATAATTCACTGCACGGATGGACGGACAGAACAAACTCTGAACCTTGTCGAGCCATGTTTCCAAAGTGCAATTTAGAGAGCGATTCGATTCTTACGAACGGCGACATGAAGTTTCTTTTGTCGACGTTTCACGTTTCTGCCGAATAGGATGTCGAACTGGGAATTTAAAGCTTTTCAAAGTCGGCGTGTCTTCTGACGACGCGCGTGCCCGACAATTGTTTGCTTCTAAGATGGCTTCCGATTTATTTTTGGACTCGTCGAAAACAGGGGTCATGACGACTTTTGATGACGACCATCACGATAATAAGGACACTCGTTGAAAGTGGTGATAGTGTTGATAGTGACTCAATTACGATCAATAATTGACTCCCTTGAATTTCCTCCTGCTTGTAATTATTTGAGACCAGAGACAAAGTTAGGAGCGAATTGAAAGTATTGAAATAATTGCACGGTGATTACGTGATGACGTGATGATGTGCTCGGTTTGTGAGAAAATTAACATTCGTCAGGCGATTATCTTCAGTTTGACGACAATAATATATCTCGGCCAATGAGAATTCAATGAGAACACTGAAATGATGAGATCGACAAGATGTCTTGATCTTAACTTTGTTAAAGATATCCCAACTATTTTCTTTCTTCCTACAGTTGTGCCAAGTTGACTCCATAAATATGTTTTTTGGGCATTGCATTCGAGTGCTTAATACTATCCACTTTATTAACATCACGTTTATTATTATCAAGTGTTTACTATCTGGCTCGATGGTCAGGTTGGTTGTTTATTTGTTTTCGTGTTGCCGAGCTAGTGGTCGTCAGCGAGAGGGAATATTTTCCTTCAGCTGCTCCTTTTGGAAGTTTAATGATTGAGCTTCATTTGCTTCATGCTGCAGTTTCCATTGAATTTTCTTGTCGCTATTGAAACATCAGGTCCTTATTTTGTGCCCCTACATATTTCCTGGCTCACAATTACTATTTCGTTATTAGTTAATTATTATTACGAATGTTATTATAAATATTATTATTATGTCCATTTAAGTCGAGAGTGCAAGGGTTCAGAAGGTCGTCATTCCGGTTCTGGTCATGGCGTGCGATCGGCCGACTGTGGACGCGATCGTCAAGAAACTGTTGAGGTTATCAATTGCACGACTTGCAATCATCAATTAGTCATAATTGTTGGTCCACAATTATGTAGATTAATGGAATAAATTATAATAATGTAGTACCCTGCATTGAACTGAATAAATTATAATAATAATAACAATAATAATAATAATGTAGTACCCTGCATTGAATTGAATAAATTATAATAATATAGTACCCTGCATTGAATTGAATAAATTATAATAATGTAGTAGCTTGCATTGAATTGAAATGCAGCCAATGATGAAGAGTGCAGTTTCTCTGATTGATTTGTATGATTGATCTCAATGAATCTATTTTATTCTTAAGTTGATTCTGGTCCTCATTTTTCAACATGACCAGAACATGTGTTGCTGTCAATATGAGTTTGTTTTTGTTATGTCAGAAAGCCTTGCATCACTTTTTTTGTCTTTGTAGTGGTAATGATTAAATTCATTCATTTATTGGTGTCACAAGATGGCATTATAATATATATTTATACGATTTATAAATACAAGTTGTGTTGCCAAATGTTTATCCTACAATATGAACTTCATTTTATGAATTTTTAAACTAAAACATCTATTTCTTTATTATTATTATTATTTAATCTGATTTAATGGTCAAAGTAATAATGACAACTTGATTACATTAACGATTTATTACATAGGTAAAGGTACACATATTGTGTCTATTTGCATTACTGATGTATTACTAATGTCCATTTGCATTACTAATGCCTTGTAATGAGCAAACAAAACCAAACATTACAATTACAAAGTGCACTTCCTCCACTCCATTGAGTTGTGGAACATTGTCTCAGAGGCAGCTGATGATTTAACATCCTTTAATTCTGCATCCTTGGATGAATGTCACAGTTAAAGGATGACTTGTGCTCGAATGGGACTCACAAGTTGGCTGAACTGGAAGCTTAAATGTTGTTTGAATCATCACTTAATTATTATTTTATTTATTTCACTTTAATAAATTTCCTAATTTATATTTTTAACAGCAAAAAATAATTTCGTATAAAATTATTGAACGCCGAAGAAAACTACATCATTTCAGACTGCGACCGTCCGAGGATTTTCCGATAGTCGTCTCCCAGGACTGCGACCACCAAGCTACCAGGGAGGTCATCCAGAAGTTCGGAGACCAAATCACTTTCATCATGGTCGGTCATAATTTATGCTAATTAATTAATTAATTTATTTATTTATTCGTCGGCGTTAACAAACCGGACATCGCCGTCCAGTTGTGTTTACATGGATAATCTAAAAGTAGCAAGCCGTCCATACGTTAATGAGTACTTGCATAAGATTTGCATAATCGATAAATAATTCTACATAGTCAACATTCTCAACCGAATGTTGAGGTTTTATTTTCTTCATTTATTTCCAACCTCGAGGTCAACAAACATCCTAATGAAGAAATAACTAAATAAAAGTAATGAATTTTCCATTTTTTAACACAATAAAAAAAAATCATAAGACTGCATAATCGGTTATTAGTGTCAGCAGGTATCGATGGTTATGTATTTATGCATTTCAGTATTTCAGCGACGTGTCGTTTGCATATCAAATGATATTGCCCCACTCGGCTCGGTCGGCCAAACGGCTTGCATCCCTGCATGCGGCAGTAATGGCGATTGTCGTGACGTGTCCTCCAGGGCTCGGAATAGCTAGGACAAGGGGAGCTATATAAATTGTAAAGCCATTAAAAAGTGCTTCGGCATTCTACTCGGATGAGTCGGGCACTCGAAAGATTGGCTAAATTAAGCGATATTATGATATTTAATAAAATATATCGGGTATCGGTAGCAGCAGGCATCGATCGTTCGATATCGATGCATTCGAATGTCGTTTAAATGATATTAAATGTCACTTATTTACTTCACCATCGATGACCGCGTCCTTAAATTGCAATTGAATTGAAGCAACCCGACCAGTCGAACTTCGACCTGCCCCAGAAACAGCGCCACAACCAAGGCTATTACAAAATCTCGCGGCACTACAGGTGGGCTCTCTCGCAGGTCTTCGACGTCCTCAATCACACCTCCGTCGTCATCGTCGAAGGTCTGCATTCGTCGTGATTAGCAGCTGCTAAGTCCGACTTCAATTATTGAATTTATTGTTATCATCATCATCATCAGTGTTGCGACATTTGTTAGTATTATTATTATATTTGTTGATGTTATTATTATTGTTGTTTATTTGTTGTTGTTTATAATTAAAATCATCAATGCATTGTTGGAGTATTTACATTCTTGTATCACAGATATAGTTACCACATCAGCAACCAGTCTAGCAACACTGACAATGAGTAAATGGCTAAGACCGGTGCTACACATTGAATAAATGTGTTGGACGTGTATTGAATACATGTTGGACGTGTATTGAATACATGTTGGACGTGTATTGAATACATGTTGGACGTGTATTGAACGACTCTAACTTTATTGGTGCATACATCCTGGGCGTCCAGCAAACGAATTTATTGTTGTCATTGTTTGCAATCGATGTCATGATTGGTTTATTGTTGGTGTATCTACTTTCTTGTATCATAATTTATCATCATCAGCCTTTACAGGATGGGCAGAAATTATTGATAACTCCACTGGAGTTTTGTGGTTTTGTGTTTATTTTGCAATCTTCCCTTATCAGATTGAGATGCACTCAGTCAACTCATCCTTACTGTTTGCATTTACAATCTTTCAGTCTGATCTTCAACATTGTCTAGTGATAAGGCTTTCTTTGTTGCTGCTGTCATCTAGCTTTTCCATCTTTTGAAGATCAATGTGATGTCAAACGATGTTGACATGTTGACGGGATGTCGAAAATGTTGACGTGATGTAGATGCAGTGTCGAGCAAAGCTCTGCCGTTATTTTTACTTTCTTGACTTTTCTTTCTTGAGCTCTACGACCTGCTGATGATCAATAAGATGTCCAATAACCACTCGAAGCATTGCACAATTATTTTGTGATCAGTTGCTGTTTAAATGTTTAACTGACCATTGATCGACAACGATCAGATCTATTTTTATTCAATTCATAGTTGCGAAAAAAAAAGAATCTATTGCACGTGTGCCATCGAGTTCAGAAGTATTGTAAAGTGATGCGATACTGTGTTAATAATATGACGGATGAATATTATCAAAATTACTTCGTAATTAACTACTATTGAAGTAAACATTTCATTGAATATTCACAACAGACGACCTCGACATTTCCTTGGACTTCTTCGAGTACTTCAGAGCCACCTACAACGTCATGAAAGTCGACCCTACCATCTGGTGCGTGTCCGCCTGGAACGACAACGGCAAGGAGGAGTTCATCGATGCCAACGATCCAGGCTGGTGTTATGTTTGAGAAACAAACATTTACCTTGGTTTTATTTTGTTTATCCTTACGACCGATTGTTGTCGTTATTATTATTGTTATTATTTTTTATTAAATGTTCTTACGCTAAAAATGGAATATCTTTGCTTCATTTCATATATTTATATGGCTCCATGCAGTTCTCAGGTTCTCTGAATGTTTGCTCCGTTATAAAAACAATGTGTAATTTTTGTGCATCAATTGTTTTAGTTAAAATGCTGCTGTCCGCAAAGTAAACATTTGACTGTTCTAGAATTTCATATGTACTTTCAATGGTAAATGAGAAATAATAATAATAATAACAACAGGTGGATTTTATTATTAATTCATTAATTAATGGATTTTATAATTAAGTAATTAAATAAATATTATTAAATATTTATTGGTATTATTACGTTGTTGTATCGTTATTGTTATGTATTATTTTGTATTATAAGTTATTACGTTGTCATTGCTTTTGGTTTTTATTAAAAAATTGATCAAATAAATAATAAGTTTAAAATATATTCTTCACAGAACTCCTTTACAGAACAGACTTCTTCCCAGGGCTGGGTTGGATGCTGCTCAAGAACGTTTGGCAAGAATTGGCTCCGAAGTGGCCGATAACGTCAGTGATTGTTGAGGCTTATTCATCGAAATACGTTCATCGAAATGATGTTATTTTACAGCCTTTATAAATTTACATCGATGGATTAAATTTTATTTACATTAATATTTTGCGAGAGCAGACGCACGAACCGACCGAATAAATTGCACTCACCAAATCAACTCCTTAAAACTTTCCAGGTACTGGGATGATTGGATGAGACATCCAGACCAGAGAAAGGGCAGGTCGTGCATCAGGCCAGAAATACCCAGGACCAGCACCTTTGGAAAAATAGGCGTCAGCAAGTGGGTTTTTTGTTCTCAGTCGTTGGACTGAACCGTCTGCTTGTGATTATTGATCGTACTCGAGTCGATCGGTGCAATGTAAAATGTGATGTTTGCTGTTTGCACCGAGCTAAATATTTGGTGGGCTGAATCAGTGAGCCAATATTCTGGAACAAAGGCTTTCAAATGCATTTTTGCTTGGCCATGTTGAAGAATGAAATTCGTTCTGAGGTTGCCACCAGAACCCTTGACCCTAACTCGAATCCAAACCCTAACCTTAACCCTGGAAAACTGAAGAATTTGCTCCCCCGAGTTGGCTGTTGCCCATAACTTCTCCAGGTGCTCGGCCACACGGTTATGGCAAAAACAATATAAATTATGGATAATGGGGAAGCTGAATGTTCGTTTTTGCAATTGCTTCCTTTGACAGGGGTCAATACTTTGACAAGCACCTCAAGTACATTAAGCATTACACCGGGCATGTGCCTTTCACACAACGCAACCTCTTCTATCTGACGAAGGTTCGTATTTTTAGATTTTTCACCGTCGAGTAAGGACTCGACCTTTATTGGATCGTTAAAAATAAGTACAGTCACGCTCACTTTTGGGTTCCTCATCACCAGATTCACTGTTCTCTTGAACGTTATTTCTTAAGACTCTTAGTACTACATGTGAACATGTTTTTGTGGACCTATGATAATTTTAATAAAAATTCATTTTGAAGGATGTCTATGATGACTCATTCCTGAATACGGTGTACTCCGTGACCCTCCTGAGCTACAACGACCTCGATGACCCATCCACAATTAGGGCCTCATCGTACAGGATACAGTACAAAACCCTCTCCGAGTTTGTCATCATTGCCAAGAAAATGGCCATCATGGAAGATCTTAAGGTTTAATTCCATAAGTATAAATTATATTCTGCTTCTTAATCATAACAATTAAGATCACTAAGCATCTCACTTCTAAGGATGAATGAATGCATTTTCAGTTGAAAGATGATTATGAAATCTTGTTCAAATTCACCAATTTGTGAAAATTTGATAATTAAACATAATTTAAATAAAATTAAATTCACAGTCGGACATTCCCAGAACGGGTTACATGGGCATCGTGAGCACCATGTACCGCGGCCGTCGGGTCTTCATCTGCCCACAACCTCCAGAGGGATTCCTTCAAAGGCTACCCAAACAGAGTTTGACAGAGTTTACATAGGGATGACACCAATGTTGTTATATCGCTATTCCTTCCCATCTGTAAATATTTATTTGTTTTGTTTGCCTGTCTTACGGATGCAGATGTGCCCGTTCACGGGTCATCGAGTGCACGAACTGCTGCCGCATCCCTGTTCATTCTACGATCGATGAAAGTTACGTTCCCTCGATGCCATTCTTAGACCCTCGAACGGGTCGACTTGCAGAGGTGAAGGTCTCAAAGATTCACGCAGATTATTTATTTTTTGCTCGATGGTCGAGTGTACCGCTATGCTGTTGTGCCTGGCCATTTGTATTTAAAGATACTCCTCTGGTGCTGAAAACGCAATTCGTGGGCTCGGGTTTTCCCGACCGTTCGTTCTTCGAGCTTGATTCGGATCGTAGTCGCCATCAGTATTGTGGTTGTAATTAAATTATAATAATTGCGGCTATAACTAAATTATTATTAAATCTAATTGTTCGTCTACTGCTCGTGGTTCTTGGACGGTTATGTAAGTATGTGTATATATATATATATATTGGTAAACGACTGACAAGAGCAACTGTGGCAACGATCCCGGTTGCCGACGAGCGTGATATTAAAGGGGTTATATTCCACCGCCGTTTCGCCTGTTATCGTGTCGTGTCGCTCGATTGCCATTTCCACTTCGTCTTGTCGTTCTTCTCCATCCGATCAATATGCAATGTTGCTCGATGTCAAGTGTTTTACGTTCATCAAATGCAATGCCACCATCACCGATGCCATCTCCGAGTCCTCGTCTCCTGCTGCCAGGAGGTTATTTCCAGATCAGTGATGTCAAATTGGTTTTAGCAAGTGCTACTTCTCTGCCACCAAACAATAAAACGTGGAGATGGACTGATATGAATTTTGGTTTTCTGAATTACTACTGATTATATGATAAAGGTTAATGATGATATGTTGCGGTCCAGACGAAGGACGCTTTGAGGCACTAAGCTGCTCTTCTCCCTGATAAATGAAAATCTTACAGCTTGTGAAGGCATTTAACTCGGCGTGCAGGTTGGCCGAATGGGTTGCGTTCCTGCGTGCGGTTGT
Source organism: Hirudo medicinalis (assembly GCA_011800805.1). Classification (NCBI taxonomy): domain Eukaryota; kingdom Metazoa; phylum Annelida; class Clitellata; order Hirudinida; family Hirudinidae; genus Hirudo; species Hirudo medicinalis. Next base: position 30,688 of record MPNW01000397.1, read on the forward strand.
AATAGCAAGTCATTATGTGTCATGTTCGCACCCCAGCCTGCACCGCCAGGGAAAATGGTAGATCGATTAAAAAAGTGCCTTCACATCCTGCTTGGGATACGTAGGGCACTCGAAAAATCGGCTAAATACAAATACAACTCCTCTCAGCTAATTTGAAGAATAACTCATAAGTTAACTTTAACTATACTTTCTGAATTAACATTTCAAACCACACCATAGAGCTCCAAAATCTGTTTTCAAGGTTTTACAACGATTAGCACGGGCTCAAACACAAAACAAAACGACTTTGTCAGACTAAGTTGAGCCTATCATGCACATGCAGAAGAACATACCCGACAAGGAGTGCAAGTACCAGGTTTCCCTCCTAATTTCCCAATTGAGATGTCGAGTTAACATCAACCCAGCTCTGTCCAATTTTGTTTATCCACAATCCTCTCGAATCCTCATGATTTGATTCCAGCACTTCTAAGCTTGGTGCACTACAGCAACTCATGAATCCCATAGACTAGATAATCCTGGTATTTATTATAAACTGTCAAAAAAATGAGTCGTGGTTTATGACTGGAGAATGAAGTCACAGGTTTGTGCAACTCTCTGCAGCCCTCTCCAATATGCGATGCACTGAACGATCCCTGGCGAAAATCTACAGAAGCATGGCACACTACACTGCAATGTTAGGTACAAAAAATGTAAGCAAAAAAACAGAAACATAAAGGTGGTCCTTCAAACGTCTTTACATGAAGTGAGGTTATTTCAAGTATCTCTGAGAGTTGTAAACCCTATGGACTTTTCATCCTCATTGATAAAACCAGAGTCACTGACTATCAATTCCAAAACATCCCCAACGATGAGATTCATTGGACCTTTGCTCCAGAGTCCTCTTCTGGAACGACCTTGTTGAAGTGTGCCAAGATGCCCCAGTGATCGCTGGGGAATCTTTTGCATTCAGGATCTCTCTGAAAACCAACCAGCTCCAAGTAGACAGCTTTAACGAGACCTGCACTTCTGTAGTACAGCCTGTCAAATCTGTGGCGAGGCTTACTATACCAGTGGGAAATATCTAGGTTGTCGTTCTTCTCGGTGTCCCAGGTGTATATGGCCTCGGGTCGTCTGCCTGTCTCCTCCCATATGTCAGAAAGTTTATCGTGTAGTTGGCCGACAAGTTTATCCTTTAGGATGGCCAAAATGTTATTTGAAATGATTCATATGACAACAATTAAAGCTGCAAAACAAGGCATTGCCTAAAAAGGCATATTAAAGTTAATTGTTCAAAACAAAGGAGCTTCTCTTGCAACAAAAACCAAAGACTTAACAAATGAAACATCAATCTACAAACTTCTCCTTTCAAGGTTCTAAGTGTAAAGTGAAGCTTACCTCTGAATCTCTAAGGTTCAAGTCTCCCCCAAAAACGACGACTTTGTCTTCTGGCACTTCACAGGCCTGCCTGACAGCAATTCTCATCTGCCTCAGTCGTTCGTACTGAAACTCGGTCGTACTCTCCAGGTGGGTGGTCATCAGGTGCATTTCAATGCCCTTGACCCTAGCCTGATGAATAAATATTTACATAGGTCAGCCTATTTGTTTGCAGTTGCAAATCAGGGATTTTTATTATCATTTTTGAATGGAAACTGGCAATCATTGTCACGAGTTAATTGCGGTCGGTTGTTGCATTGGCATTTATGTATTTGTAAATAAGATTACCCGCTCGTAATCACGCGATGGACCGAGCCACCGATCACCAGCAAAGAATGCAATATCGACGACACTACTAAATGTCGTCGCTCGGTGATAACGATTTCCACCCACCACGACATGCAGAATCGTCCTCGACATGACGCTGCCAGAGAACGGCGTGACAGAGTGGCTCATGCATTCGACGGTACTCCGTCTGAGGAGTGCCACGATGAAGTACTGCATGCTCGGAGCATTCCCCTTCTCTGTGCCAAGAACGATGGCATAATCGTTGCTGCATCTCCCCTTTATTACGTCCAGGTTCTTGATGACCACTTCTTGCAGGAATACAATATCTGGCTTCAAGCTAGATGTAAGAACTCTACTTAGAACTATCATTGAATCGTTTATGATAATATTTTAGAATTTGTTGTTTAGGCGCAACAATGGTATTCTGTTTTTCTAAAATCTGACAAAGCAAGATCGAAAAAAAAAAACTTAAGAAATGACCGACATTGGCAATAAAAAACCTCGATAAGTTACTGAAAATTAAAAACTCATTTGAATAATGAAAGATCATTAAATGTAAACTACTTCAACAAAACAAGTGTTCAAAAACACAACTTAAATTTATTTGGCTACAAAAGTGAGCAAAAACCTCAAAACAGAATTTATACATCAATTTAATTTTAATCATAAAAGTGCAGCATCGATTTAAAAACACATACTTTGCAATCTCTCTGCAAACGGCTTTGGCCCGAGTTTGTATGTTGTTTTGGTCGAGCCCGTCGATATTCCAGGACATGATCCTGATTCTGTGAGGTTCGGGGTCGACAAATTCCTTGGTCTTTTCTCCCTCTGGAAGACCAGCATCCGAACTTGGGACATCTTTGACTGGCAGGAGGGTGGATACATTACCACTTCTTTCCATGTCTATGCTTTGGTAGTAGTCGGAGAGGGATGTCTAATGAAAAGTCATAAAAAAAAAGTAAGGCCGTTATTATCAAATTTGGTCTGAATGTTCATAAATTTATAGAATGACAGTGCAATATGGTAAATGAGCTCTGACATTTTGCATATGACGCTAAACAAATGAAACATGCATACATTTCTCTGTTCAGGAATAGCATGCAATTACATTTTCTAATATACAAAAATAAATATATGGCATCAAGTGATTAATAGAAAGTGCGTTTAAATAAGCTGTGATGCTCATTCACCTGAAGATCCCATCCTCTGTCTTGGAGAAAGAACATTGCCAATGCAGTATCGGTGTCTGTTATTGACGCAAATTCTCGACATCTTCTGTCACATTCTGCCGCTGGTGGCAGATTGGGGTCGTCTGATTCTGAGTCAGACATCTTTCAAAAGATACTTCTAAAATAAACCAACGGAGAATAGAAATCGTTTCATGACATCAAAAGCGAAATGGTATTAAACGCATTACGTATTATGGGCACGGAAATAAGAATCAATACAAAAAAAACACCAGTCCCAACAAGAACTTCCACAGCTTTGTCGTTCCTTTATAAGAGCAAAAAAGCGCCAAATCATAAATGCAAAGACTGCAAACCTTTGATTTTATAACATTAAAGCTAATTGTCCTGCCTTACATTAAAAGATTTTAACTTAATTGAAAAGTCTGCAAATCCCGAGGGAAACAAGCAAGACAAAAACAGAACCTATTATATTGTAGGCTAGTATAGATACAATTTCGTGGGAATCATATTTCAAGTATTTATTTAATTCACAATTTGTAATGTATTACTAGTTATAAGAAAATATTTATTAAATATTATACTTTAAACTTGAATAAAATACTTAAAGCTTTGATTTTTTTGTGCAACACATTTATTACAGAGAAATAAAACAAAAAAAATGTTAAGAGAGTGAATATTAGACAATAAATTAAAGTAAAACAAGAAAGATTCAAATGCACTCTCACAATGTCTCACAACTACTTGACTAAAGTGATTACAAGAACGCCATAAGGGAGAATTCGCGGTAACGGACGACCAATGAGACATGAATTTAAGTAGATGCATCAACTAAATTGAAACACATTAAATTAGTGAAATATTGGTGAGTCAATTGTGAATTGTTTATATAGACGTTTAAATGCTTATATGTTTGGCTGATTAGTAATAAATTTGGAATTTTTGTATATATTTTTGATCCCAGATAAAGAATAGAGCATATTTTTTACCACTTTGTGTTAACTTTAGGTCAATTTGTCAAAGCTGTACGTTTTGAACAGACATCCCTAGGCTCAACTCTGACAGTAACTATTCATTACCCTTTTTTAGTTATAAAATGCCAGCTTAATGCCTCCCTACTAAATGTGACTAACTCAGGCCGGACACTCGAAAAGACACATTTTTAAAGTGATTTACTTTCGACGAAGTGTTTTAACGCTATCACAACCAAAGCTTTGAATAATTATTAAAACAATAAATAACATTATTACATCTGTGTCTGCTGACTTCCAGAATCTTGGCAAAAATTACTCTGTCGAGCAAAGATCCCTTATTAATTTTAGGAAAAGCAAATTTACACTGCCTCCTTTCACCGACCTTAGCACAACGGTCATTCACGAGCTTCTCCAAGTAAACGATCCTTAGCAACTGGAAATATTGGGGCTGATTACATCGTTACATGCCTGATCGCTACAATTTTTCTGACATTTGATTTCTGTTGTTCGTGCTTGATTAGCAATTTCCTGAATGTCTAATTATTTTGCTTTCTTTTACGGAGTCCGAATTTACCCTTGCACTACGTTCGAACCGGTTTTGAAATGAATTTTGGTTTTTAAAAGCAAAAATGTACTACTAAAGACTATGATAATAATGATTAAATACTAAATAACTAAACAATTATCATTGCCTAATTGTACCAAGCACGAGATGTGTCCGGTGAGACCGGAGTTCATTGGCTCACATCTTCCAGAGCCAAACAGTACAGAAAACTTACGATGTCATAAACATCCATGAACCTCCTTCCATCACGCAACACAGAATCGCTTGCAACTCTTAAAGTCACAAAGGATATGAGAAAACATTAGAATACGAGGCAAACAGATTTGACAGAAGCAACAAAAACTGGTTCTTCTCATTCTTACATTAAGAAATTGTGACTTTTCTGGTCTTTGAAGCTGCAAAATTGCTGATATTTCCATCAAAATAAAATACCTTAACTCTCCAACTTGTCTTATCATAAAATCTGCTCGTGGCTGCTCATCATTTTCTAAGATTTTCTCAATAAAATTTATCATTTATCTGCCAACATGTCCCATAAAACCTTCAAAGCTGTGAAGTTGCATTCTCAACTCTCAATTTCCATGCAATTACAGGAAACTGCATAAAAGTTGTCAACTTCACTCTTAAAGCAAACAAATTAATCTATTCATTAATATTACCACCTCCCACGTCGATCGTGGCGATTACGCCTGCTTGGTTCGACCTTCCATGTTACTATTTAAGCATTTATTCATTTCTGACTGAGGCTAAATTTCTCGACTCTATTGCTCCACCTCGAACTGGAATGATTTATCAACACAGACTCCTCAAACCGCTACAAATTTACATTAAGTTAATTAAACGACAAGCTGCATTTTGAAGAATGTGTCAACATTGTTGCAAGCATTATTCTACCAACTTTATATTGTCAAGCTTACAATGATAAATTTGGCTTATACAATGCAAATAGGCAGAAACATGACATTTCATTGCACTGCTAGATTGCATAAACACAAGGTTGCAATAGATTCATTCAAGAGCCTGAATTGTAAACTTTCTGACTTATATTTAACATAACAGCCAATAATAAAACTTGAATAACAAAAACAGTGGGTTTCTGTTAGTGTCCTGTTGTTTTACTGCGATCCAGAAGTTTTACTGCGATCCAGAAGTGGTCGTAGGCAAATGCAAAAATAGCCAATGTGTGAATGCATTTTGCAGCCAATACAAATAACATGTTCAAAAGCAATAAATAACAAGGAATAAATACCATTAATAATTCAATATCTCTGCTTGAACTCACATCACCATAAAAGTCAAAACAAAACAAAAATAGAAGAAATTTTAAGGAAATAAAACACTTCTCTAAATCAATACTTACATTTTTGAGTAACAGAATGGACATCACAAAAATTAAGGTTTAAGAAATTACAAAAGCCATACCAAATTTTAAATCAGTCATAAAAACTATCAACATTTTAGACAACATTTTAGAACTTCAAAATGATTCTTATAAAATAACATTTAAGACCGTCATTAAATCAAATTTAATATAATTCAATGCTCAGCTCTCCCCAATCTCTGCCTCAAGGCAAGGATTTCCTTTCTGTATTGGAGGTTCAGAGACTTCATCTGAGAGATTACATTCTTTCATGTTAGTAAAAGAAATTAGTAACATTTTAATTTCATTTTTGCACTTATTTTAAATTGATTTTTTTTATTTTTGATTGTAAAAAAATTATAACCGATACAAGTTGTGCCTCAAGACTGCTTGCAAATTTTTTGTTGCCACTGGCCAAGGAGAGATAGAAGAGGAAGAAAAGACTGAAAAGGAGAAGTTCATACAAACCAGGAATAATTAACATATCCTTGTTCATCTTAATTTGCATAATCATCATCATCATCATCATCATCATCATTCATCAAAAATCAACTCAGTTTAAAAAATCAAAACATATCAAAACCTCACAAGTCACAAGTCACCAATAAACATGCTCCAAAAGCAGGACAAAATGATCACCTAATTATCACCATGACGACAACAAAGAAGATCCAGGATCCTAAGAACCAGATGAATGTCTGCACTGACGAGGGCACGTCGACGACGACGTCGGTAGCAGACGAGTACATGTAATGGAGGTCCTTCGTGAATGCTCGGAACGGACCGCAGGACTGAGATGGTAGGATTCTAACGAGCATTACGACAAATTATTACATTATGGCATAAATATATATAATTATATTTATTATATTGATATTTATTCAAGCACACATTTCTTAAAGTGTTTGGCTTTTACTCGGAAAATTAAAAACCTTACATTGTAAATTATTAAACATTCATACAATCAAAATAATATTTAAAAAAGCAGAACTTACAAAGCACGACAAGCACACATATTGGACCGTGAACTCATGAATTATTAATTACCTGGTGAACAAACGACGACGAGAACCCACCTGCCGACAGCAAAGACGTTGAGGGCGGAGCAGACGAAGAGACTGAGCAGGAGAACCACGGCGAAGAAATATCGTGACTCGAAACTTCTCTGCTGCTCCTTCGTGCTTGGTTTGTAATTGAAGAGGACCGTGAACTGCAAGCAGACATTACTTCCATTTCTAATGTATCTAAATTAATCTTGTCTTGTGCTGAATAAATTATCATGCATCATTGTGTGCACATTAAGCGTTACATCATTAACATGCGATAACGTCATCGTGCGTTCTGTTAAAAGTGTCGTTGTGGTGGTGAAGCTAACTTCGGGCTCGTAGCTTAACGATATTATGCAGACATTTCTAAATTCATGATAATTACTTGACACTTGTATTAATTATAATTGCATTAATTTTGAAGTGCTAATTATGAACAATGAAGTCGGTTATATTTTATCGCTTGTATTCAAGATCATCGTATTAACAATAATTACTAACAGACTTCAGTCCGAACAAAAGTATGAATTTGGTGGTTGTTACAAATGTCAACATGGGAGCCATGAAGATGCCCAACCTGATAAAATATACAGCCTGATAAAACATACAGCCTGATAAAATATACAGCCTGATAAAACATACAGCCTGATAAAACATACAACCTGATAAAACATACAACCTGATAAAACATACAGCCTGATAAAACATACAGCCTGATAAAATATACAGCCTGATAAAACATACAGCCTGATAAAACATACAGCCTGTTCATTGAGGAAATGTTAAGCGATGCCAACACAACTATTTCAATAACAAAACCACAATGGCAGAAACTACAATAGAAAAAGCGTATTATTACTTATGTCATGATTATCAATGATGGAAATGAAAACCAAATTACAGGAGCAACAAACACATTGAAATCATCGACAGTATTATTATGTAAATAATGCATAACTTTACATGAGCTCGTTAACAAGTTACAAGTTAACAAGCTAATCTAAAATAGCATTAATAGAAATGTATGTAACTTAAAATTTATATTGAAACTCTAAAACTAATTATTGGCAGTTCTTGGTTCCTCAAACACAAACAAACAAACCAGCAGACGGTCTGTTTGTAGATGACATCGATGATGTTCTTTGGAACGTCGAATGAGTCGAGAGCAATGTAAGCCAAGAATTTATTCTGAGGCAGTAAGTCTGTCAGTTTCCTAACAAAAAATAAATGAGTCTTTTTTTTGTTTTTTTTGTTAATTTAAAATTAAAGATTAATTTTTAATAAAATGTTAAAAATTATCCTTTCGCAATCCTAAGAACCAGAATTTTCAGACAATTAGAACCCAGTCATAGGAATGCAAAATGGTGGGTTTATCATTCCCATGCATGATTCTGTTTTGGCCACCGTGGTGGAAATTAATTTTTGATTGTAATTTTAGCAGCCTCTTGACACGAGTCACAATTCTGTACCAGGATTGCAATGGCTCCGTCGACTCCTTGCCATTTCAACGTCGCCGTGGCATTTATCGTGTCACACCCTTGGCTGCGTTTGTATTAAGTGGAGTTTTTAAGCTGGACTATGATTTCTCTTTACTCTTGGGTTTTTTATTACTTCTCGCGTTACCTTAAAATTGAAAACTTAATCGATTTAATACTAAAGTCCAAACGATGCTTCATTTCACGAGAGGAAACATGCAGCGATCTCGACAAACAATGGATACGAACCTCCTGACGAGGTCGAGCAATGTCGAGACAATGTCGACCACAAAGTCGACAAGACACAGTTTGTACAACTGCTGGCCTATGTATGTTTCCCAACACTGTAAAATGAATGAAAAATAACAAGTCGTTTGACATCAACAATGATAACGTGCTGAAGGAATAAAATATATAAAAGGAATCATCATTTGTATAAGTTATCACAATAACTACAGGTACAGTTACTCTGCAATTTAACTGAATAATTGCTAGTAAATGCAGTCAAATAAAAATAAAGAAATGAAAGAAATCAAGTTAAAAGTACTAGCAGGAATGTTGTCGATGCAAGGTTGTTTGTGTCCGCACATGAGTTGGATCCCTATCGTCACCACGAGAGTAATCAGCGAGGCCAAATTGATGAGAACCGACCTGAATGGGAAATCTTATTTTAAAGTTTATTTCATCTTACTCTTACACAAAAAAATTAATAGTAACAAATAAAAAAAATATCAAGCAAATTGTATTTAAATAATAACATGCTGCATTAATAAACCACAGGAAATTCTGGAGGAGGACCCTCAGAAATTCAAACTTACAAACCTCAAGTCCCAAAAAATATTCGACCAAATGATGAGAAATCAACCAAACAACTGCTCTCGGTCACCTCAGCAACAAGAGGTTGAGTTGAGTTTCGGGCGAGTACTTCTCAAGTTTTGTGAGGGCCCTGAAGACGAGCGGCATGGTGAACTTGAAGAAGGCGACCGAAATCGGAGGCAGGAACGAACAGAGGAGCTTCAAGGCACTGTTGTCCTTGACCTTGTCGTGAGCCAACAACTGAAGTAGGAATAAGATGAAATAATCAAAATGTGAAATTCAAATAATTTGCTCGACAACGAACAATTGAATTGTCGATGCAAACAATTGAATTGTCGATGCAAACAATTGAATTGTCGATGCAAACAATTGAATTGTCGATGCAAACGTCGTCGTGCATTAACGCTAATTTAGTTTAATTAATTAAGTTTAATAATTGGCACTTAATGAAGCACTCACGTCAGGCTGAGTCACGCTCGATGCAACGATGCCGGCAAGCGAGAGGACGATGAGCGTGAGGATCAAAATGTTGACGAGGACTCTGACGAAGCAGAGCTTCAACTTGTCGACAAATGCTGGGGGCTTCCTGCTTCGATGCCTTATGATCTCGTGGCAAGTCTCCTGTGTAGACAAGTAAAATTTTGTTGCTGTTGCTACTGTTGTTAATATGGATCGAAGAATTACATAATAAAGAAAAAAAATTCATGATGGAGCAATAAGGATCATGAATATCCTGCTAAATATTTGTTCATTTAAGAATAATAACATAGAAATTATCATCATAAAGACACTTTAATAAAAACAGCATCATCGTCCAAACAACCATGATCAATTTAGTTATCAGCTTGTGCCTGTACTCGGCTTGATCCCGATCGGTGATTGCAAAGTCCCACCCAGTGAACAACTTCCCGGCCAATGAGGACACGGGGACGTGGCTCGGCGAGAGATTGAGCAGTTTCTTATAGGTCAGCATCCTTTGCCTTATGCTATTGGCCGAACTAAAAAAAGTAATGTGTGCAAATCAGCTCGGAGGATTGCATTCCTGCGAAACGATAAACATAGGATAAACATAGATGTAAGAAAGCAAAATGTAGTTATTCGTGAATTCGTTGGAACTGCCTTGTTATTGAATAGAAAATACATTATTAAGCACAATTTTGATAAAAGACACTACCATGTTTGAATTACATTTTTACATTGTAAAGCCGTTACAATTACAGTGGATACGAATCGTAGAACATCGACGATAAAAACTATGCAATGGACAGCACATCTGAACATTTTGTAACCGTGGAAACCAACTAAGCAACGGTGAGGACGAGGAAGACGAGGAAGTAGGCAGCAAAGACAAGAAGAAATGCGAGGCCCATGTTGTAGTAGTGGCTGGACTTCACATTCTTGGTGAAGTAACTTCCGTAGAACATCAACGTTCCTTCCATCCATCCCTGTATCATCGTTATCATCGCTCATTAGCCATCGGGTTAACCTCGTAGCTTAATAATTTATTAATATCTAATTATTATCTAACATTTTGTGAATTTTTAATTACAAATCAGCCCACAAAAATTGTCAACACACATTCAAACTGTTATTTTATATAATTTAGACAAAAACAAAAGTTGCGTAGAGTCGAAACGACGAAACAAACGAAACGAGGATCTGCTCACAGTTCCCTGAAGAAAGTCGACGAATTGTTGAGTGGTCGAATCCCCCTTCTTGTCCTCCTTGGAACTCCACTCGGAGTAACTCTTCGTCCGTTCGCAGGCCTCCTCGGTGAAGTTGTTCGGAGGATCGTCGGCTGTCGGCGGTTTTAGTTGTGAATGAAGTTACTTGAAGTAACAACATTTTGTGATGTCGTTTACGAAATGTTCGATCTTAGTTTTAAGCGGAATGAAACTGCCAAGAGTCATTTTCGAGCGGAATCTAAGCATTCCAAATTTCAAATATATCACGACGGGGAAAGTATAATTTTCAATTATTTTTGGATTAAATATTATTTGGTAATGCTTTCTGTCTGAACAAATACAGAAATAAACTAAACTGTCAAAATCATTTGTAAAACCTATTCAAACTAACTTTCCAAAGAAGGATTTAATTCAAATAAAATCTTAGTCTTTAATGACTCTGAAACCAAATTTAAAACAACTACACTTCAACTCGATGTACATTAAGACTTACCCTTTAAAGACCTTTTAGAGCAATACTCCATATATTCGTAAGGTGGAATGGAAGATTGTGGAATGATGATGAAGAGGAGGATGAGAATGCTGAGGAAGAAATTGACAGCAAGCAGCCACAGGACGAAATGAAAGTATGACAGTATTGTGAAACCAAATTTTCCTGAAAATAACAGGATTTAATGATTAATAATAAGTAATAAAAGGGAATTTTTTTTCTACAGCTGACCAACCTTCAATCTTTTTAAGAATGTTTTCTATGAAATTTGTCTTTGATAAAAAAGAAGGTAGTATTTTTTTCAACAAGCCCTCAGAAAACTGACAAATTGTAAATGTTGATTGCAAGGTCTTTCAAAATTTTATATGTTAAACATCACAAACATTTTTTAGGCTTGCTACTTGAAATCCATTTTTTCGTGTAGTTTCACATCTGATCTGGTATCTTTTCCTGTTAAAAGTGTAAAAACAGCATATCTAAAACAACCACCTCGTCGAAGCAAAAATTGTTTGATAAAATCTGACAAACACAAAAACTTCTTACAGAAGTTCGCGTTTTCGAGCCATTGTAGCAGCACGCAAACGAACATTTTCCCCGTCTTCCAGATCGACGACCTCGACTCCTCTGCCATTTTTTCCATCGGTGTGAACCTCATCCAGGACGTCCAAATGAAACTTTTTTGTAGACAGAGTTCTCGTACCCCAGAGTGTGGCAACTCGGCTAGGTAACTCTTTGAAAGTCATATTACTTTACGAATTGGCCAAACCAACCAAACCCTTCTATCTTCACCCTCTTATTTTCGTGCCAGACAAGTCGAAGTGGGTTTTCCCAGTATTTGTCACTTTTAATTTTTTTTATTGCAAATAACAACATTAATAAATGACATTCGCATCGACGATGTTTACTACTTAAAATAACACCTTTAATTAGACTGTCTGATTTACCAAAGATGTTTATGTTACGTTCTTAATTCCTAAGCACAACCCACCTGTCTCAAGTGGGGGCGCGTCTTGTCGTGGCAAAAAGTAGGTTTATGATTAGCTGGCTTAGATATAATATTGTAATCTCTATACTAGTAGATCCTGGTCTGCAAATAGTTTACAGTCGGCAGGTCTGTTCGGTGTATCAAAGGATGTTGCCTGGTGATTGCGCACGAAACATATGCTTCTCATAACATTACTTCTCTGGATTATCTTCGTCGAAAAACGTCGGATTGTTGAACACCGATATTTGTTTACTGAACACCTTACTTTTACGTTCTCTTAAAACAGAATACAATCAGTTTTGTAAAATTTATTCTGCAGAAGCTGTTCAAAAAAAATGAATTCAAAAATATTGGAGACTCGAGATTACACTGACACTGTATCACCAAAAGCTTTAAATGGTTCAAATTTCTTTAGGTTTAAAGAAGTGGTTTTAAATTTTAATTGCATGTCTTATTTTGATGTTTGAAGATGGAAAACTGCAAAAGAATCAGAATAATTCAATGTTTGAGGTCTTATCCAAACTTTTTAAAACTTGATTTGATAAAGAATATGACATATTGTCGAAATTTTACAGAAAATTCCAAAATCATTAAAAAGTTTCCCCTGTCCATTAAAATGCTTTGCTTGTGAAAAAGCCATTTCACACCAGGTGAACCTTTTCCAGATTTATATTTTTAGTTTTCATTTTGAACAGCATTTTTATTTTAAACAGATTTTTAACATTTTAAAAAATTTTCTGATTTGTGCTAAAAGATCCTCTGTGCTCTTGGAAGAGTCTATCACTCGGAATGCTTTGTTTGCTGCAAATGTAGCAGACGACTCGAGGGGACGATGTTTGGAATCAACGAGGAGGATCAATTTCTGTGTCGAGATGATTACATTAAGTGAGTGCTAATGGTGTCTGATTCTTTTTCTTTGTAGCTTAATTACATGTTTTAATATTGCTAACTTTGTTAATATTGAAACAGTGTTATTGTCTTATTCGTTAATTGTATTGTTACAATTTGCTTTTATACGTTCAAATTATTTCATTTGTGCTTGTTTCTCATTTCCTGGCAATTTTAATGATGAACTGGTAGTTATAATTTGCCAATAATATAACAATTGTGATGCTAACAGAGACTTCTGATGATAATGACAATGATAATGATAGTTGACATCCAACCTCAGGGCTTACTCTCCTGTTTGTGCACTTTGCAACTCGGTCATCATTCCCACTGAGGCAGGAGAAACTGTCCGCATCGTGGCCTTGGGGAGGGAGTTCCACATCGACTGCTACAAGTGTCAGGTTGTTTGCAGATGCATGGCAGATCGAGAGATAGTGTTATTGTTGTAGTTAGTAGTATTAACATTAGTAGTATTAACATTAGTAGTATTAACATTAGTAGTATTAACATTAGTAGTATTAACATTAGTAGTATTAACATTAGTATTATTAACATCAGTATTATTAACATTAGTATTATTAACATTAGTATTATTAACATTAGTATTATTATCATTAGTATTATTAACATTAGTATTATTATCATTAGTATTATTAACATTAGTATTATTATCATTAGTATTATTAACATTAGTATTTGTGTTGGTTGTGGTTCAGTATGCATGTGGTGTAGATAGTAGTATTATCTCACAGTCTGTGGATCCAAAGTCTTTGATTATTGATAACTGATGATAAGCAAGAAAGGATATTTTAGTGGATTTGTGATATTGACATGTTTGATTTTAAAATTTTTAAATATAAAGTTATTAGTCTCAAATGTTAAATTAATGATTACAAGTAATCGACTGCAGAATCTGATCTTTAAAATCAGAGTCGGAATTTCACAATCTTCAAAGCACACGAGCAGCAGTAAAATGTGCACTTTTGTAGAAATACTTTTAAAATGTATGGCTTATTCATATTATTTTATTATTATTACTATATTAATTTTATTATTTATTATTAATATTATATTATCATCATCATCATCATCCAATGACTCTGACATTTTTTTTCATAGTTTGACCTTAAAAACCAATCGCAAACATCCTCCAGGATTGTGGCACGCACCTGACGGACGAGTTGGACAAGAGGTGCTACCCGCTCGACAATCTCCTCCTCTGCTATTTCTGCCACAGGGACAGAAAGAAGCCCCATCGAAAGGTGGTCGGGTCGACCGGCCTCGGGTTCTTCAACCCCAACCTAGAAAAACTGAAGAAGAAATCGAGCGGAGCAGATGAAAATGGCAATCACTTGCTCGATCCTACAGTTATTTGAAGCCGTGCTTCCGAGTTGATCGGATGAGCGATCAAATTGTTTTGTTGTTCCGGTTCAACGAATTCCGGCATCATCGATTACCGGATGTGTGTCGATCTACTTGAGTTTAATTATTCAACTAAATAAGCCAATCGACCTCTTAAAATTTATTTGTGTCAAATCTAAATGTTTAAACGACGTTTAAAGTGGGCATTCTTGTTTTCCATTATTTGAATCAATTTGAAAGTTCCACAAGCATTCACATTGAGAACGTATGATGTATTACATTTGTATAATGAGTAATATGAATAATGAATGAGGTAATGATGAATAATTAATGAGATAATGATGAATAATATAAATAATTAATTGTGTAATGAATAATATGAATATTCAATGAGATAATGAAGAATAATATGAATAATGAATGAGATAAATAAATAATTGAGTAATATAAATAAATAATTGCAAATGTTACTTATACTTATTTTAAAGCACTATAAGAAATGTCTTGAGATCCCATTGGAGTCGATGGAATTTTCATGCTTTCGACTTGTTCAATTTTGATTTGCTCTAATTCTTAAATATTGAATTTCTCGACAGTAACGCTTTCTTCGACCGCCTTTATTCGGACTTTATTGTGACGTTTGATTTTACTTTCGGCTTCTTTTCCCTTGCATGACCCTGGCTTCACTTTGTTTCCATCTGTCGTGTTTTTCCTACTTCTCTTGCTGACCAACTGAAGCAATATTTCTTGATACCATTTGTTTTACCTCGAGTGAAATGCCTTATATAGAAACAATTTGTAGTGAGATTTTTATTCTGTGCCTGCTATATCTTATTCTTATATTTTTGTTTTTATCGTGAAAAGTCTGGCAGATAAATGCAAAAGAGAACAAACGGGGTGTTTCGCCCTGTTAGGTCATTGTGGAATCATGACAGGATGTAATAGCTTCCCTTGAAAAATTTAATTTGTTGAAGTTGAAATATAAAGCATTGCAATCATGCTCTCGAAGTGATATGCCTTTTATCAACTCGTTGAAATGAAACTAGCTCATCTGTTGCAACGTTTTTCACTATCATTCACTTGGTTATTCAAGAATATTTGATTAGAAATAAAGCTGTTCTGTAATGAGAAACTACTTTTTTTTTTATTTGGTTGTGTTTACTATAGGTAGTTTGGCAAAGTTTGGGAGACTCGCTATTTTATTCATCTATCCGTTCTTCGACCCATCCATTCACTCGCTCACCCTTGGCAATCATTCTCTCAAGATAGTAATGCTGTCATTAGGTGACAGGTGATTATGTAAACTTTTCGGGCAGGTACATCGTGCAACATGCCAATTTCGTAGAAATCACCAAGAGATTTCTAGTACTACAGTATAAGGCCTGTTGTTATTTGGAATAAAAAATAGGAAATTAATAACGAAAACGCTTTTGAAAGATTCGAGAGTCGACAGCTTGAAGGTTGAAATATTTGAATCACAAAAATTTCGGTTGAGGTTGTTAAATCCGCACTATGATCGTTTTGAAAGACTGAATGACATCGATGATTGGCAGCGCTATCTAGTCAAATTAGTCTTTTGGAACATTCCCACCAAGTTCCAGAAAGATTAAAGTGAATAGCGATGAGTTGAAATGATTACGTCTACAGACGTCTGCAGAAACAAATGAGATAAAGCTGTAATAGTGAAAGCAATTGCATATGTGGCATTCATTCATTTGCACCACGGTCTTTCTGTCCACTTTGTCATCTTTTAAATGCTATCTTAATGATAACTTAAAATGCTATAAGTTTCAATAAGCATCGCAAATTATTTAAAATTTCGATAAACTTTCGAGATGCAAAACCATTTTTTATGTTTGATGATAGTTACAATGAGTTAAAAACAACTCACTGGCTACGAAATTTCTTGGACTCCTAAACAAAAGCCCGATCAGCCGTTTCACAATTTCTAGCTCAAAGCAGGGAGACGAGGCAAAGTACACTGAATAGGGTGCAGACAAATTACTCAACATTAATACTATAAGTGAGTAATATTTAGCGGCATAAAAAAACGCCCGATCTCGGTTAACGCTGAAGCACTAGAATGTTTATCTGCATTTTCCGTTGAGTTTGATTCCGAGTGGGTTTTTTTTTGTCTAAAAGCGGAGCACTGGAGAGACACCATATTGATGCAGATACGTTTTATTGCAGGTCTGTTGGGATGCATCGCTGGACAACCCATCTGGATGGGGGACCGCGGAGGGTCAACCACGCTGCAGTAGTAGTTCAGGACTTCATCTACAGTTTTGGTGGCTACTGCACAGGAGATGTGGAGAGTGTCCGACCAATGGATGTCCACGTTCTCAATACCTGTAGGATGATTTTCATGCATTTTTGTTGACCGATACATTACGGGCAATCCGCCCCTTAATATCTCTTTGTGTGGTTACATTTAGGATTATTCTTGTATATTCAATTTTGTTCAGATGTTTTAGGAAATTACTTAAGTAATCATTGGGTACCATTCATTACATTGTTGCTGTTTTATCAATCTTGGTGTGTGAATATACTCTGCAATTTTTTTGATTTGTTAAAGAATACGGGACAGCTGTTTGATCTTGATTAAAAGTTAATTTCTTAATTAACTAATAACTAATCAATTTAGTTGATTTCATCAGATTGCCTGGACTGGAGTATCCTTCAAAATGTGAAGTATGAAAAATGTGATGTTCCATACCATAGGTACGGACACACGGCCGTTGCTTGGTCGAATGCTGCTTTCATTTTTGGTGGAAGAAATGATCGGAATGGTGCTTGCAACAAACTGTACAAGTTCCATCCAGGTGTTGTGAATAAATTTTACAGTTGTAAATTTAATTTAATTTAATTGTAAATGTGATGATGATAATGATGATGATTAATATTAATATTATAACTAATATTATAACCAGTTGTGAAAATTAATTAGCACATTGCAAGGATTAAATTTTGTTGGACCAACAAATCTAATTACGAGGGTGCTGCAAAAACATTTAGAGTTAAGCAATCAATTAATAATGACAGGCATTAATAATTAATTAATTAATAATCACAACATAACATTAATAATCACAAGCAGCATCAATTTAAAAGTATTATTATTTAACAATAAAGCTTACTTAGATAGTAACTAAGATAGCAATGATTGGTCGACAAAAATAACTCGCCGTTACATATTCATAAAGCCTCCAACACATGGAGTCAAGTGGAAGTCGGTGGGTTTGTGCCGGGAGCACGAGACGGACATTCGGCCTGCATCGTCGGGGACAAGATGTTCGTCTTCGGGGGGTATGAGGAGTTGGTGAGAACCCCTTGCGATCGGTTAAATGACTCGTTATGTGATACGACCATCATGAAATATTTCCAACACGTTTGTTTAGGGATTTTGCATAGGGATTTGTTTGTAAACAATGTAGGAGCTCTATGAAGATAGTGTTGTTGTTGTTGAACAAAATAATTAAAAGAAATGAAATGTCGAGCAGATGCCTCGTCTTGCAATGTCACCATAAATTTCGTTATCCAGGCCCAGATGTTTTCGAACGAGGTTTTCAGTTTCAGTTTCAACGAATCCAAATGGACCCGTCTCATGACCTCAGTGAGTTCAACGATGTTAATTTATTGGTTTAGCCATTACTTATTACTTATTACTTATTACTTGAACATCTTCTTTTCTTTTTGTTTTGCAAAAACAATAAAATACATTAATATAACAAAATGTAAAATTGAACTGCAGGATGTGCTGTAAGTAACCAGTTCAATTGTCATCAATGCTTATTATTTATTGCATTCCTCCTCTTCTTCTTATCATCATCGTCGTCGTCGTCGTCGTCGTCTCGTCGTCGTCGTCTCATCGTCATCATCTCATCATCTCATCTCATCATCATCATTCATTCATCATTCATCATTCATTCATATTCATCATNTTATTATTATTATTATTATTGTTGTTGTTGTTGTTGTTGTTGTTGTTGTTACTATTATTATTGCTATTATTGCCACTAGGAGTAGTAGTTGGAGCGTGGGAAGTCGACAAAGATGAGGAGGGTTTCTGCTGCTCAGTGCTTGGTTTTGGCATCCAAGTCCTGTTGTTGGGCTCACTGAAGTCCCCGTCGGCCTTAACAATGTTGATGTAATGCTTTGTCTTGACCATGTGCACGGTGAGCTCGGGCAAGGATCGAAACGAGGTCCTGCATTGTATGCACCTCAAAATCATTTCGGTCTGTTCCTGACCTTGAGAAATCCACACGTCCTGGCCTCTTACCAACTTGGGCAGGTCTTCTGCCGTGTCCAGCTCCAGAGACTCCGGAGTGTGTCCCGTTTCTTCGACGTGGACGGTCAGTTGGAAGAGGTTGCTGTACGTAACTCCGCAGCTGCACCGCTGGTTGGTGTGTATTTTTTTCTTGTCTCCAACGTTTTGATTTGCTTCGGAGGACGTCAGACTAGAAGAATCGTTGGCCAAATTGCCTTCGGGTCTCAGGGAAGCAACGAAGTTTTGCATTTTCTTCTTTTGCAACTTTTCGAAACGTCGATCTTGTGATGATGTCTTTGACTTCTTGGCGTCACTCGACTGCTGAGACGACTGCGACGGTAGCGAAAGTTGCGACAAGTTGTGATTTTTCTCGACGAAGGATTCCGAGGTTCTCTCGTCAGTTCCGCTCCTGGGTCGTTTTACGGCCAATTTGTTAGAATCGCAGCACGCAGAAGATTTGGTTTGGGAACGTGGTCTGCCGGTCTCACAGGAACCGACCATTTGCTTGAGAGAAGAAATTTCGTTGGTCACGGGTTTAGAGGACGAAGAAGAACTCAAAGAGGGAGATCTAGCTTCGAAGCCGTTGCTCGAGCCCTGAGAAAAAGCGCTCCTCTGCTTTAAAGTGTCGTACATGGACTGCTTAAAAAAGCCATATCCCAATCCATTGTAAAAGTTAACTCCGTGGAACTTGGAAGTAGAACTCGACAGCATCGGAGAATTTTCTCCGAACTTTGACTGCAGCGTCAACAAAGAGGCCGAACCTGAGATGCCATCGTCGCCCTCGTACGCACCTCTGCCCCCCACGTGTTGGTACTTCTTCAGGGACAAGTCGAGGGGCTGTTCCTCTGCGGATTCGCCTCGATCATGAGGACGACTCGCCGTCGAATTAACGTAGGATCCTCTCGAGGAGTTCACCAGAGATGTCTTCGAGGTGCAGCATTCGCAATTTCTCGAGTTGTCTCTGCAGGAAGGCTGTTAATTGTTTCAAGAAATCCATTATGCCCCAAACAATTACGATCAATGTGAGTGCAAGAAGATATCATTAAGAAACTAAACATGTTAATTTTACAGAAATGAATCTCGTGCGATGACGTTCGCGAGCTACCACAAACTGCCATCACAAATAGGCCGCGTACCGCTTTTGCTGTCGTCAGTGAAGGTGATTGGATGAAATGCCTTCCTTCTTTGGTCATTTTATTCCTCACTGTGGCTATGGGCGTGGTCAGGGACTCCACGAAACTCTGCAACCTGTTCACGTGACTCTCTGCCGTGTAACTGGGAGAGGTGGCGGTTCTCGAAGAACCAGAGGAAATGGAGGAGGATGAACGCTGCGATCTGTAGCCCGCGGTGTTGCTGCTGCGCTCGGAACTGTTGCTCCTAGGTCTGAACGGAGAGGCAACTTTCGACCTCGGAGATGAGAAACCGTTGCTGACGTCATCGCTTTCCAACTGTCGAACGACTGGTTTCTGCGAGCTCGGTGGTCTGTATTTGAATTCTTTGTCCTCTTCCTCGTCTTCAGTTTCGTTCGTGTTCATGTTGAGTTGTTTGTTTTGATTGTAGTGCTGGAAGTAATGGTTGAAAAGTTGTCTTTCTCCTGCCAGAGTGAGAATGTCCGCCATCGGGCCTCGCTTGTCTGGTGATTCGTCGTAGCTGTTCGACTCGCTCTCGGCATCCGGAAGCTCCTTTTTGATTGGATGAACCAGCTCGGGCAAAAGAACGTGCGATTTCGAATCTGGGCTCTTCCCTTTTTGGCAGACTTGGTTCTCTTTTGAAGAAGTCTGTGGTTCTCCTGCTGATGGCTTGTCTATCCATGAACCTTCTGCAACCTCTTGACCTACGACCTCTCCACCTACCTTGTCCTCTCTGTCTTTTCCTTGGTTATCTGGCTCCGTCGGACATTTCTGTCGCTTAGGAGGATCATCATTGAGGGTGCTATCTTCAGGACTTTCAGAGTTTGGTAGGTCATCATTGGAATTTAAGTGGGCATCAGTGACATCCTCAGTCTCAGTTGATCCATCATCCTCTCCCTTGTTGCCATCAGTCAACAGGAGGTTGTCTACCTCTTCTGCATAAACACAAATACCAGAGTTAATACTGAGTTAATATTGAGTTAATGCAGTTATTGCGACGTGAAACAATTTTAATAATTAATTTATAATTTGCAAAATTCTCGTGAAGCATTTCGAACATTATTTATGAAGACACGTTAAAATAACATTGGCACTCGTTTTGCAGCTTCTGAGATTTTTATTTTCTACTAAAATTATTAGAATAATTTATAGAATAATCTAAACAAACGAGATCCAAATTTTCCATATTTTAAACATTTTAACGAATAAAATGCTCGCCGGTTTAATTTACGACTTGATGTAATCAAGTACAGATCCGCAGCAGAAAAGATAAATAAAGGTATTCAATCACCAGCTGCTCATAAATCTTTTCGTTGAAAACGTAGAAATTGAGGACCGATCAAGTGGTGTTTTGTTTAAAAGATTTTTTGAGCTAAATTTGATAAATTTGATATTCAAAATCAAGTACATCATAAGATCTGGACAATAGAATAACGATCATATCAGGCGAAGTATTTATTATCGCTATATACTTCTAGGAATGCAGATAAGAGAACGATACCCATGACAGAGGATTGGAAAATAACTGAGCACACAGGCAGGCTTTGAAGGTCTGCAACATGATTGACGTTTTATGATCTTGGAGGACTCTGGAGAGCAGAATGACTGATGTCCTAATTGAATTCAGTCCAACTGATTGATAGGCCACTCGATTTGAACAACTCTGATTCGAGTAGATTTTCGATCAGCAAGTGTCTGCTTTGACTGCCTTTCCGCTCTGACGAAACAGTCGAGTGTGGCACTCAGAATGTTGCTACCAGTGCCCTTGAGAATAAGTTCTAGGAAGGTGGTTCAACAAGCGCTACACAGACTACTGTGAAAAGGAAGCTTATGTGATATTTAAGAGCATTTGGGATACAACCGAACTTTCCATTGTTTTAAGTCACTTCAGCATCTCTGCAGGTCTCGACATCTCCTCGGATGGCAAACGAGCACTTTCAGCAGAAAAGAGTCTCGGAAACTGAGCAATGTTTATAAGGAGCAGAGGAGTTGTATAAATTATTTACAACAAAGCAGGCCCCAAGTTGTACATAGGTGGGCTTATGATGATTTGTGCTACGACCATGCATGCTGGACACTCAATCATCTCCGTCAATTGCTTTCTCCTCCTCCTTCTCGGCTTCTCCCATCTTTCCATCACGATTCCTTATTCACTTGAACGACCGTGTTCTTGCAACTAGTCAGTGTCTCCACATGTCGACTCGAGAGATGTTTCAGGAGAGAAATTCAAATTAATAAGTGATCTTTCAATTAATTTGAACTTTGAATTAATCGGCAAACAAAATTAATTATTAAAATTTCACATCCTCAAACTGTCGTAATTCTTAAGGTTTCCAGAAGCGACGTGGTTCCTAACCCTGCTAATCTACGGCTGCATCTGTCTTTCACTTATCTGATCTGTCCATCCATTCCATCTCCGGCCATCACACGGACGTAAGTGTAAAACCACTCGCACACGAGAGAGAGGGAGAGAGAGAGAGAGAGAGAGAGAAAGAGAGAGAAGACAGACTCGACTGGAACTAACACGACGCTCAGAGAGTCAAAGGAAATAAAATGTTCGATCCATCCAAAGCCAAGATAGCGTCGTTGTGCTGTCGTAAATGACGATTTAAATTGTAGAAAGCGAATGAATGAATGAATGGATGAATGAATGAATGGATGAATGAATGGATGAATGAATGGATGGATGGATGGATGGATGGATGGATGAATGAATGAATGGATGGATGGCGACATACTCTGCGCTAACTCGTACGATGTTCTAGCACATCGGCGCATGACAACACCGGCAGTCTTTATTGCACTGGCGAGGGATACAGCGCCAGCAGTGGTAATGACCACACAAGCTGCTGGTTCGGTGACGTCGGCCACATGAAAGTGAATTTAGGGTAATAAACGACTGGGAGCGTTCGAGTGGTTTGCTTTTAGTGCTTGAATTCAATCTTAAAGAGGGAGTGAAAGACGGTTTATGGTCGGTTGTAAAAAAGCTTTTTATTGCTTTTCATTATCATCTTTAGAATACGCCCCATCCTTCGCCTCCAACCATAAAAGAACCCCCGTGAATGGGGTGCCTCTGCTCTCCTCCTCCTCGTGCTCATTTTTATCTCCTCTCTTTCAAGACTCTCGTTTCAAATACTGCGACTCCTGAATTCGTCAAAGGAGCTTGTCTATTACGACAGAGCGGCAGTCCAATTATGAGATGTGAGGCTTTGATAATTTTAACATTTGCAAAATTAATATTCTCTCTGATTTTGTTTTCGTTCACTCCATTTTAGCTTCGACTTCTTTTCACTGAAAGTTCTTTGTTCCACAAAACAGTCATCTTCAATCAAGTTAACGTCTGAGTAGTCTATAAGATTGTAATAGTCTAAAAACGTCATTTGCTATGAACCAATAAGACACTAGGTAAGGTGTAAACACGTGACCATGGCTTGGCCAATCACGTGAGGATGCTGCTGACGAATAAGCAGAGGTGGATCGATGTAGATGGCAAGATTTAAATAAAAACGTTCCTTAAGCCCACTCGTACGTAGTGCAGTAAATATTGTAACAGCCAAAAAACTTTGGCGTGATCTATACGTTCTATTATCGCTAGATATTGGAGCGTTATTGTTCTATGGCCGGGCTATTTATTCTTTGCTCCGTGGCTTGTTTACTGCCCACCGGAAGTTCCCGGGACTCTTAGGCGGACATATAGCGGAGACATGCGATGCGATTTCGTGCATGTAAGGAGAAGTGTGCGTGGATTTTCATCAATAAGGCGCCTGGAGGCAACTGAAACACAATCAATGGCTCAATCAATCACTCAGGAAAGCAATCAATCAAACGTTCTGTCTGACATTCTTTCAATCTATCATTCAGCCTCTGCAATCATCAATCCATCCGTCAGAAATTCATCCATTTCATCGCAGAAAATCCTTATCTAAGAAGATGAGGCATACGTGTTTTGTCGAAAGTAATCAAAACATAATCTGACGGAGTGCGAAAAGTCATCCAAAGCTGAGAAAATTGAATAAGTACAAGCTGATTGATTTACCCAACGAGAGAGTGGGTGGCAAGTCTGAGTGGGTAGAATGGGCGGGTGAGTGAACTTTGCAGCAGCAGCAACAACAACAACAACAACTTCGTACACACACACAAACACACGAGCAAAATCTGCACATGGTTCGTAGCATTTTCTCTGAAGTAATAAAAAAGACATAAATAACAGCAAGTCTGTCTTAATGCAGGCCCGTTCAGGTGATAAATTAACTTAGAGCCATTTTTCCTAACTCATTCACTCACTTAAATACCCACCAATGCATCCCAGTTGCCTTCACTCCGCAGCCATTCAGCAATTCACCTTCTGAATGATTCAATCACTTCTCCATGTCCACTCATCCGTAATTCATCCACAGCTCGCTCAAACAATCCTTCCATCCAAAAAGACCACCCATTCTGTTCGCAACCAAGCGACTCGATTGTTTTGATGAATCATCAACTCGTGTGACTTACCTAACCAATTAGATGCTCTCACCATCACCATCAACATCATCATCGTCATCGTCATCATCAACATCATCATCGTCATCGTCAACATCAATCGTCATCATCATCAATGTCGACGTCGTCGTCATCGTCATCGTCAGCATCATCATCACCATCACCATCGTCGTCGTCGTCATCGTCATCGTCATCGTCATCATCATCATCATCATCATCATCATCATCATCATCATCATCATCATTATTATCATTATCATCATTATTATTATTACTATCATAGTCATCATCATCATTATCATTATTATTATTGTTATCATCATCATCATTATTATCATCATCATCATCATCATTATTCAACACTCCAGGGTCAACCGGCAAGTTGGCGAGACTTCCATTCCGCCACGGGCATCGGTGACATGATGCTGGTTTTCGGGGGCCGAAGTGACAGGTTCGGTCCCTACCACACCAACTCCGAGGTCTACTGCAACAAGCTGCAGATATTCAAAACTTCCACCAACACCTGGTTCGAACCGCCCACCAAGGGAACTCCGCCTTCGGGGAGGAGGAGTCATTCTGCCGGTAGCCGTGCGATAGGACGATTTGGCGGCTTATTACAATTGGACGTTATTTATGATGCGGGGTTGTTAATTAGTAGCAATGATTTTTTTCACAACCGACTGTTAACGTTTTGTTGCAAATTATATGAAAATTTATGTTAATGTGCTTCGCTTAAAGCTAACCTTTACTAATACCTCAACTTCTGAGGCAGAGGGGTAGATATAATAGGTAATTCAAAAAATTAGTTGAAAATTTATTTCATATTTATTCGGATCAATTGATTTGCAGTCGCGTACGAAGAAGACTTGTACATATTCGGAGGCTACAACGGCCTCACTAATGTACACCACAACGACATGTACAAGTATTCTCTCAGTGAGTCGTTCATTTGTATATTTGAATAGGCAATGTAATTAATATTCATAATTAACATCCACCACACTAAGTGGTTCGATCAGCTTGTCGTGACAAGCTGATATGCTTCATTAAGATGCCATTAAGCTTATTTCACTAATCACATTAAGCTTATATCACTAATCACATTAAGCTTATATCACTAATCACATTAAGCTTATATCACTAATCACATTAAGCTTATATCACTAATCACATTAAGCTTATATCACTGAATCCTTAGTTTATTGAGGTTTTCAACATCCTCTGATTCTGTCGAGATGAAGAATTTTGCTTCCTTTTAGTCGTGGCTGTAGTTCACATTTATATAGCGCCAAATGCAGAGCAATTTAATTTAGCATCATCAGCCATTTAAAAAGCATTCCTTCTCGAGGGTGCTACTTGGCGTCTGTTAAAGTTGCGAACTTGACTTTACGACCATTGCTGTCGAAGCTGCTGGTGGGAATGTAACCCTCCGAACTTGTAACTTTAAAACTTTAACTTAATATCTTGTAGTTTTGCAATCAAAATGCTCTTAGGATTAACTTAATATCTTGTAGTTTTGCAATCAAAATGCCCTTAGGATTTGAAGTACTAGGAGTGCTCAAAGTGACCTTCATTCAACAGGTGAGAACAGGTGGTCACTAGTCAAGCCAAAGGGTATCCAGCCTTGCTGTCGAAGGAGGCAGTGCTGCTGTGTTGTCGGCCAGCAGATGTTTCTCTTTGGAGGAACCAAGTGGGTTCCTCATCATCATCATAACCATAATAATCATCATCATGACCATAATAATAATAATAATCATCATCATCATCATCGTCATGCCACTAAGACGTAATTTGGAGTAGCAGCACTTCAGACGAGACTGCACAACTCTTTGTTTTTAAAAATTGAGCTTCTCAATGTCTGGTTATTTGAGGCTATTGAGCAAATGATCAATTAAGATTATTGTTACTAGTGTTGTTGTTATTATTGTTGTTATTATTGTTGTTGTTATTGTTGTTATTATTGTTGTTATTATTGTTGTTGTTATTGTTGTTATTGTTCACTCAACTCTTAAGCGATGTTAATGAAATAAATTAAAGATGATATGTCAATTAGCCTGTCAACTTCGACAGTGACTTTTGTTTCGTGCAGACGATAACATCATCTAAGGTGATCACATATGCTCTGTATGTGTCATTGTCTCAAAATGCTGAATAGCTGTAGCATTATAACAATATGAACAACAACAACAACGACAACGACGACGACGACGACGACGACAACAACAACAACAACAGCAACAACAACAACAACAACAGCAACAACAGCAGCAACAACAGCAACAACAGCAACAACAACAGCAACAATAATAATAATAATAATAATAATTTAAACAGTGATGCAATGTTAACAATGACGAGTAAATGGTGTGATCAATGGCTGTTGTCTTGTGTAGAAATGAATGAAGCATTTGATTCGTCGTCGGTTTTTTTTTATCAGGCCCGACTCGTCTGCTCCCGATGACCGAGATGCCGCCCTTATCGACCTCGATGACCTCCATGTTTTGGACTTCAGTGAGGAAATTAGTTGTGTTTTTGTTATTGTGACGATGATGATGCTGGCAACGATGATGATGCTGGCAACGATGATGATGCTGGCAACGATGATGACCTTTGCAACAAGTGATAATGCTGATAACTATGCAAGTGACTAAGTTGAGTGATGGTTTTAGCATCATCATTGGCTGAGACAATTGTAAGAAATTTGCTTGAAGTGGAAGCTGGAATATAGATTGTGATGATGAGACTGCAAAGATAAACAACAATAATGATGATGGTGATGATGATGACGATGATGATGATAATGATGATTTAATCTGCAGAACCCACACTAAGGACCCTCTGCATGGTTGTTGTTGCTTCTCAAAAACTCGACACTTCCTACCTGCCTAAGGACATCAGGTTCGTGGAGATGTGACGAGAGTGATGTCGAAATCGCATTCAAAATGCATTTCAAGAGATCTTCGTCAAGCTGAACATTTTTTAATGATGCTTGGGACTTGGACGCATTCAGACGTTAATGATAAAGCACATTACTTACCCACTTTACGACCCACTTTAGTGTTTTTGTCCTCATCATCGCATCACTGCAACGAACTGAATGTTAATCACATTTCCTCCTCCACTTTTGTTCAATTTTCAATGTTTTATTCAATTAATAACTTAATTACTTAACTAAGCTGCTTCGATGTTTGGATGTTTATTGCTTAATTGATGAATGAATTTATTTCGCCGTCAGGTTTGAAGTCGATTGCATGACGAGGAGTCGGAAGATTCGGAGGGTCATGACCACTTCCGGTTGAAGATGATGACGTACGCCGATGCTGATGACGACGATGACTGCAAAGTGGCTGCAATTTCAAGGAAGTGTCTTAATGGTTCGAGAGCTCCCTTACAGTGAAGATTGCAAGATTTACAAATGAACTTACCTCTTGTCTAATGAGAGTGCTTCATTGGCTTACACGTTTGCATAGTGCCTGCCTAATGAGCTGCTTATTGGATCAAATCAAATAATTTTGTCGAGCTGTCGACCATTCGACTCCACCTCACCTGTAACCGAATTAACTTATTTATTTATTTACAACCGATTGCTAACCGAGCCTACCTTTCAAATGCGAGTCGCCCAAGACCTTCATCGAGTTCACTCGTGCCGACGACCCATCGGACGAGTTCACGTAAAGAGGTAATTAACCACAATTAGCAGGTTGAGGTTTTTTCTCAGAAATTCTGGAAGACTTTGGTATTGAATCAGTCAGCTACTAATTTGTTAATTAATGTTGCTAGTTTATTTTCGAGATGGACGCCACGAGCAGACGCACCGATTTCATCTCGGTATTGTGGTCGTCGTCATTGTGGCGAGTCTGTTAAAAGTAGGCACTTACAATCACTGTTGACATAGAGTGATTTTTTTTTACACAAATCACTTTTATTTGCTCGACTCGTATCAATGAATTGGACGATGAAAGCTTGTCATGGAAGTGAGTCTGCAGCCATAAGAACCTGACTGATGTTTTCATCAGCTTGGTTTTTTTCTCTAGCATAATTATTGTTTAAATTAGTGATGATTTTGAATTCTTGACATGCATTTGAAGCTGTTGTGAACCGACCTTGCATTCACAAATAAAGATGAGTAGTTCTTAAGTGAGTGATTTTTGATCACCGCAATCGTCTTTCCTCTTCATTGTCGCAATTGCACATTGTCGCATGCAACTTTACAATTGGGAACGAAGGTATTACACAGTTGGGCTGAAATTTAAGTTTGGCCGAACAATTGTTAAGTTATCACGACAAATAAACAGGATAACATTGCAAATGCAACTGAATTTGTAAATCAAAGAGAATGGAGATTCTCTGCACAATGAGTGAAAATGCAATCAGCTTTTGCTACTGAGATTGAACAAGGATAATCACGATTGATAATAGAAAAATGGCAATCAAGCAGATTAGATGAGTATTACATGCAAGACAGCAACAGAACTGTCAAAAATGAGGCCACAACTTGATGATATCCTCAATTACGAGATCAGTTATGGCAAGAGAGACTTGGTGTCGGCAGAACTCGCAACCTCGACAAAATGTTAATGAGGTAAAACGGGAAGCATTAAGCTGAACAAGATGATCAAGGAATTTGTCTGATTTTTTCCCATCAAAGTTCCAACGACAGCAACAAGAAAATGAAATGTGACGATAATCTTTTCAGACATTTAAAATAACATGATGATCAAATGCTGGAATTTCAAATGACAAAATCTTCCTATTTAATTTAGAAAATCTCCAAAGAATTTCTAACAACTAACATGATCAGAGACAAATCAAAGCAACTTCTAGAGATGTTAAAATGTCAAAAATAATCAACCCGCCAGGATCGTCAGAAACCAAAGAACAGAGGCATTGGTGAAACATTTGGATGAAGTGACAGCCCTGTTTAATGAGCCATTGTTACATTATCAATATTAATGTAATTAATTGGTTAATTAAGAAGTGCAGTTATTACTACATCACCCATTACAACAGTATGACATTCGTTTAAGGACCTCACACTGCGAGAGGTAATCAACAGCGACATAACCTTCGAACAACAACATCAGTCCATGATTTTGTCTTGCAGAAGTTTTAAGATGGCGTCAAGTTTAGTCGTCTGCTTCTCCAATTCATCCTCGAATCTGTTCATTCTCTCGTTCAGGATTTCAAATTTCTTTTGCTTCTCCTGTGCCCTGTCGACAGTTGATTTATAAAATAAATTCACAAAAATAAATCCAAAATTTATGGAATCAAGAAAACGAACGGAGTTGAGAATTAATTACCGAGCGAGTAGTTTGTACGACCACACCACAACTCGAAGTTATAATTACAACCAATATTCAAACTCGTTAATATTCAAACTTATTAATATTCAAACAGCTTGTAATGGCAGGAGCAGCAACAGCTGTTCATGACATTCAACAGTAAAATCCAATGCGCCCACTTCGCTTTCTGTGTTTTTTCCGTCGTTGTATTGTTGATGTTGCTGTTGGTGACTTTGGATCTTCTCGTTGACTTCTTGGCGAGGAATTCTCTGATGTTCTCCAAATGGCCGACGATCACCTCCGTTCTGACGAGCAAGTTTGTTAGTTTGTTAGTTTGCGAGTTATTCCCATAAATTAGGCGCTTACATTAATTCTGACTCGAGCTGCATTCGTTTGTGCATAAATGAAATCATCTGATCGTTTGATCAGCTTAGTTTTGGCCATACCTCCATGCATTTGAATATTCATGATGTTATTCCCCTCTTCTGATGATTGACAGTAACAGTTGGATTTAATTTTACAATTAAATTTAAAATTATCATTAATTAAAAAAGTGCAGTACTGCATGTCACCACAACATTAATAATAAACACGTAATCAAAATACTTTTCGCAGGTGGACTTGACCATAAAATGGTTGTCTGTTTTCAGTTGCACCTTCCTGTTGATGAGGTGGTTCTCCATGCCCTTCCTTTCCAAGGCTCCAAGCCTTCTGTTCTGAACATCCTCATATTCCATTCCTATTGGACTACATCACATTGAGGGACCAATCAGAATAAAAGTAACAAAGGGCAACATACTGAATTCATTTCTGATTGGTTGTCTGTTTTTCCTACAGGAGTGGATGAGGCCAATGATCATGAATAAGTGACTGAGGATGATAAAAGGAGGAGCCAGTGTGGGTTTTCCGAGAATTCTCTGATGATGGCAATCCTATGGAACTGCCAAGTCTTTAGGGCAGTTTCCTGAATGCTCGTGAAAGTGAAACTGAAAGAGATTTGGTAAAACCTTATAGCAAGCATGCTACAATCCATTGTCTGGATGTTTTAAACTAGTTATGCAAACCAATTAATAAATAGAAAATTTGAAAGCCACAACAATAATGACAAGAACAACAACACTATTAACAACAACAATATTAAGAACAATAACAACAACAACAATAATAATATTATCAATCAGTTGCTAGTCAGTCAACTCCATCATTCACAAGAACAACACTCGCACAAGCACCTTGAAAATAAACTTTCATTACCTGCTTAATTTTATTCCTCTCTTTTATCTTCATTTACTCACCTGAAGATGGCCACGAGCAGGTTGACGAGCATGGTGCAAACCATGATGGCGTAGACGGAAAAGAGCAACAGAGCCATCCAGGAGTACTGGGAGCACAGGGGATAATTGAAGGGGTCGCTCTGGTACAATGTCTGATTGGTTACACAGTTGGGGACCTGACCTTTAAGTTTGTCTTAATGCTCAGTTGACAACTTTGTTATTTTAAATGCAAAATTGTAAACAAATTAAACAGATGCAAAGCAATTTATGAACACTAATAATAATTTATTCTCTAATAATCTCCAAATTATAAACAAACATTCCAAATTGTAACAAATATTGATAATTATTCTGACAAAAACCAATTAATTACATCATCAAGTTTCATCGCACATCCATCTTAAATATCAATTATTCGGTTTCTTTTCCATTAGAAGCATTCGAACAGCATTCGTGCAACGTCAAAACAACAACAACAGCAACAACAACAACAACAACAACAACAACAGCAACAACAACAACAACAACAGCAACAACAACAACAACAACAGCAACAACAACAGCAACAACAGTAATAATAACAACAATAATAATGTTTAATTGCATCACGTCAAACAATCACATCGGCATTTATTCCAGGATTACTTCAATTCATAAATGAACAAACTATTCAAACTCAAATCGCAAATAACCTCGACCTTGAAACTCCATTCACAACTTCCATGTCATCTCAGGAGACGGAAAAGCTGGAAAATGAGAAGAGCAGACTGGAAGAGGAGATCAAGGTTCTCGAGATCCAGAAATGCGAGCTCCAGAACATCCTCGACTCCCATTCCATTGACTGCACGAACACAGTCAAAGAGGAAAAGTCTTACTTTGACACTAGAGGTATCAATTCAGGATTTGGCTACCACCATGTTGGACTACCCTATGGTGTTATGGAAGACCCTCTTACTGTTAACGGTACTGACCCGAGCCAGTACAAGGGCATGGCACCGTCCAATTACCTGTACCCGTCTCAGACGCCGGCTGGCTTTGGATCAAAGTCCGTGCAATACAAGAACAACCATTTCGACGGCTCAGCCATCAGCAAGAACGACTACAAGAACTTGAACAATTCTCACTTTGCTCCTTCATTCACCGAGGACAGCCAGCAGTCCTATCCGCCTCAGTTGGATCCTTCGAATCCTTTTCCAATCTCCGGAAATTCCAACGCCGTAGACCTATCCAACTCCGACCACGGCTTCAGAACGGTAGCTTCGGACCCTAGGCAGCCGAACCACGACCCTAGGGGGTACATGGGGGTCTACAAGCAATCCAACGGGCAAGACCAGGGTGTCAGGTATGCTGATATCTCGTGCCTCAAAGCAGCATCCATGAAATCCTTCAACAACGACCAGGATTTGTCGAAAAGCTACCAAAACAACAACAACAACAACTACATGGTTTCCCATTCGTCCATGTTCTACAAAAACACTAGCGATGCCTACGCCGAGAGTTGCCTTGTGGCCGCCAACTCGAACAATTTTCACTACGAAGCCAAGTCTTCGTGCAGGGCTTACCCTTCGCCCCTAGAACATTTCAAGCCCGGCGTGGCCTCTTCCTGTCTACCTAAGTCGGTCATGAGAGCGTCGCCCTGCTATCAAAAGACTCTGGAGTCGGTGCTGAAGGTGGAAAACCAGTGCGGCATGGGCTTGCAAGTGCTCAGTCACCATTCTACAAGTTGACCTTTCTGGGTTCAAAGTTTAGAATTGTTGTCGGTGCAGTAGCATGAACTGTCTGTCTAAACGTTTGAAGATCACTCCACGGATTTGCTGTAGTATCGTGTCAACTTCATCGAGCGACACTCAGCGACGCTCAGCGACACTCAGCGACGTTCAGCGACACTCAGCGACAAATGACGACCAATTTTACGATCGACCGACAATTTATCGTTTTACGAATGGAGCATTCTTCGGCATTTATATTTCCACGACTTATACTTTGTTTGTTTTTGTTTTTGTTTTGTTTTTTAAATTTTGTAACTTTTTGTATCTCCTGTTATACAAAGTCGTGCCTTTACGCTTGACTTATGGGGAGACTATTATCCCTTTTTGTTGGACCGTCTGCCTTATCTCGTATTCTTTCCCATTGGTTACTGTGACGTTGTACCTGCTGTATCCGCTTTACCTGTTATACATGTTTTACTTGTTACACCTGTTGTTTGCATCGATGATCCAACGAGGGCACGTTGATTGGTGGCAGGGTAAAGGTCAATAGGTCATAGTGTTTGTTTGTCTTGTAATTCTGAGATGTTCTGGAGAATTATTGACGTTAATCATTATTATTTTATTTTATAATTCATTAACATAATTTTCATCGCGATATTGTTATTATTATTGTTGTTGTTATTATTATCGTTATTATTATTATTATTATTATTATTATTATTGTTATTATTGTTATTATTATTATTATTATTATTATTATTATTGTTATTGTTGTTGTTATAATCGTCATTTTTAAGTGATTTACTTATTTATCTNTGCGTAGTCATCGTCATCATCATCTCATCTCATCGTCATCGTCACCGTCTTCGTCATCGTCATCGTCCTCATCATCATCATCATCATCATCATCATCATCATCATCATCATCATCATCATCATCATCATCATCATCATCATCATCATCATCATCATCAATTATTATTTGCACTGATCCCCAAAACTCACTTACCACTTTTTGTATCATGATGACCTTTGGCCCAACGTACTGGTGGATGTAAAACAACTTGAGCAACCTCAAGATGCACAGGAGAAGGGTCAAGGAGTACAAAATCCTCACTGCTCCAAACTGTTCCTCATCCAAAACAAACCTCAGAATTATGGCCAGGATCATGAAGGCATTGATGACGAGGTCGTAGACGTTCCAAGGGTCAGAGAAGTGCCAAACGAACTTTAACCTCAGAGTCGGGGCATCGGACACGAGCAGCTGGTTAGGGTCGAAGAATTAAATCGGGTGCTACTTCAATGAAATTCCTTTTATAATTTTGTAATGCCCCCGATAATTATTGTACTGTTGTTTTTTTGAAGGACTTGATGGAATCAATTGTTTCCTTAAATGGCTATCTGTAAATCATATCTGCATATCATATCTGTGTATCCAACCTGGATATCTTATCTGGATATTTTAAGCACTCAAAATATGTGCTTAAATAAAGTTAATTTTAAATTTTAAATACTTTAATCTCTTTAATCTACAGCTGCTCAGTTACACCTTTTATTACATTTTTTAACATCTTGAGTGGATGAATGCATTTTACTCACCTGCCTCAGCTCGTCCAAACACATGATGATCATCCAAATCCAGGTGACGATTTCCAGAATGCTCACGTGTACTGGCTGGAGTTCGATCATGACAAAGTAACTGAAGATACTGAGAAGGACTAAGTAGGAGATCTGAATTTATAAATAATAAAATCCATAATGAATTTTATAATAAATTCCTTTAAGAACCTTTATGCTCTGAATAATTCAAATCACATTCAATTTACAATTTGAGCAGGAATTACAAAGAGAATTGAGCAGAAAAGAAAATCCAGAAACATATTCAATGTTCATGATGCATATTTAATGTTCGTAATCAAGAAGTAATTTTCAAATAAATAAATAAATAATGAATGGAATGAATGTCGCTTTTGTCCAAAGTCCGACTCACTGTGAAGTATCCGAACTTGACGAACGGAGCGGCGAAGAACGAACAAAGGTTGCCGAAGAACCTTCCACAACACCTGGAACCTCGACTTCTCATCTTCGAGACGGAGCTGCTGCTGCTGCTCCTCTTCCTCAAAAACTCAAATTTAGGCGACGACGACGAGAACGATTCGTCGTCCTCCAGGGGCACCACGTGATTGGAGTCGTCTGCATCTCTGAATTCGATGAAGCGCACGACCACGAGAGGCAGGAAGAGCCCCACGACCACCTGGAGGTTGTGGAATGAATGTCATGAAACTCGAGAACAATCGCCGAAGCAATAATCGTTCCTTGGTCGTCGCAATAATTCGGCACATCTACGTGCATTAAAAATACCACATACATTATAAGACATTATTCTGCAAATTAATACAATTAATTACCAGTTTAAAATTATTCTCATCGGACAAACTTCATCTTCGAAGTCGGCGAAGCTTAATTTTTTGACTCAATGACGTCGAATGACCGTTACCTTCAAGGGCCGAAACACTCGACCAAACATGACAACAATTGTTACCGTTTCTATGCTTTTACGTTTTAATTGCTGACCAACAAAAAAACATTTTAGAGTCAATTTCAAACTCATCGAAGCCAAAAACGGCCGCCGACCATCCAGGGCGAGGTGTGGCTCTTCATCCTGCCGTACCAGATGTAGTTGAGTTTTGCCTGGCAGCAGTCGTGCTCCGAGAAGTCCATGAGTCTGGCGTCGTTGGCGAGGTCGAAGAGGGTTTTGTTGCCCCAAGTGCCGAGGTTCCTGACCATCAGGTTCTTTGCCAACTCAGGATTGCAGTCGTAGCATTCGTTCAGGATGCACTTGGCCTCGTCTTCGTACTTGCTGGACGGACGACGGAAATTACATGCGTAAATATGTATATATTAATATTCATGAATGCAAATAAATTAATGATGGGGGGATGCAGGTCATTAATATTCATGAGATGCAAATAACAAATTAATTATAATTTCACCTGGCCTCTTCGTTGAGTTGCCTCGAGAGTTCAAACTCCTCCATCCTTTTGAGAGCCACGGACGACAACGAGGACATGATCCTGCTGGCCGTCAACGCTCCGCCTGATCGGTGGAGCAGAAAATTGCAACAATGAACGTGGCGAC